>WNHD01002360.1:0-16978 GCA_011057455.1 Ganaspis sp. Gsp50 | reverse complement strand
TATTATTATTTATTATTATTATTTATTATTATTATTTATTATTATTATTTATTATTATTATATATTATATATTATTATTTATTATTAATTTATTATTAATTTATTAATATTTATTTAAACATACCATATATTAAAATGAACTTTTCGTGTTTCTGTTCCAACTTTTCTTTTACAGCAACAAATTACATGCATCTACTATCTAATATTTAAGTTGACTTGTTGTATCAAAGAATAATATATATCTGCTTCATAAATATGGCAAATAGAGCTTAGAGTGTAGAGGTTTACGTGTTGATACCGTCTTCATGTTATCGTTTCTATATCATAATGGTGCAACATATTTTATATTGTACGACATCGAAACTCTCTCACGAAGTAAGAGTCCTCTGTATGGAACGCAGGTGCTCCATATGATCTCGTTTCCCTCCCAGAGTATCAGAGTAACTCCTATCAATCTATGATATTGACAATTCTATTTTCCAAGGATCGTTGAAAACTCCTCGACAAAGGCTTTTTTTCAACAGTTGCCTTTCGTTGTCAATCGAAATTTAAACAAATTCCTAGCATTTTATTATATTTAATTTAATTTACATACAATTGGCATCATATCCATGATTATATCCTTATACAGTATAAGGAAGATTTCAAGTCAGACAGTAGAAAACGCAATCATAGTCAGACCAACGTAATTAGACAGATTTAAAACCAATCAGTAGAGAAAACAAGCATAGTCAGACCAAGGCAGGAAGATAGCTTTAAAACGAGTCAGTAGAAAAATACAAACATAGTCAGACCAACGTAGTAAGAAAGATTTAAAACTAGTCAGTAGAAGAAGATAACATAGTCAGACCACCGTAGTAAGAAAGAATTAAAGTCAGACAGTAGATAAATCTAGCGTAGTCAGACCACCGCAGTAAAAAAAATTAAAGTCAGACAGTAGAAAAAGCAAATATAGTCAGCCCAATGCTATATGAGAGATTTAAAAAACAAGCAAGTAGAAAAAGCAAGCAATGCTAGACCAACGAAGCAAAAAAGATCTAAAATAAAACCGTAAAAGAAACAAGCTAATACTTCATTTAGTCTGACAATTTTTGCTTTAACTACTGTTTTCTTTTAAACTTTCTTTGCTGCGTTGGTCTGACCATGCTAACTTTTTCTACTGATTGGTTTTAAATCTTTCTTACTTCGTTTGTCTATGTTTGTTGTTTTACTTTCTAATTTTGTCTTATTACTTTTTTGTCTTATTACTTTTTGTCTTATTACTTTTTGTCTTATTACTTTTTTGTCTTATTACTTTGGTCCGACTATACTTGATTTTTCTACTGCCTGGGTTTTTGCTGCGTTCGTCTGACTATATTTTCTTTTTCTACTGCTTCGTTTTAAATCTTCCATTCTGTGTTAGTCTGACAATACTAGTTGTCTCTACTATCTGGATTTAAATATTTCTTATTGCGTTGGTCTGACTATGCTTGCTTTTTCTACTGTTTGGTTTTAAATCTTCCTTACTGTATAAAAAATCATGTCAATCAATTTCCATAATTTAAGGTCATTTGTAAGTTGTTATATGCAAACGAATATTTTTCGCGCTTCCTGTTTGTAGAAAAGATATTTTTTTTAAGTTTCAGTAATAAAAAAGAATGGAAAATACTTTTTTTCTGCACTTAAGTTAAATTAATTGTTTTTGAAATAAAAGAGAAAAAAAGGAAAGTCGATATGGTATCTACGTTTATCAAATTTGATATTTTCTCTTCTATTTAGGAAATAATTGAACTTAAACTAAGTGTGGAAACAAAGCATTTTGGGTGCTTTTTCTATTGCTGCAACTTAAATATAAAAATATTTCCTTCTCTGCAAACAGAAAACACGAAAAATGTTTTTTTATGAAAACTTGAAAATGCAAATATCAAATCAACAAATATCGCAACATTTTTTGAAAAAACTGGAAACGTTCTTTTTTTATCAATTCGTATTTATTAAAACTTCTAGAGCAATATTGATCGTCTATTAAAGTTTATTATTTTCACTTGACGAAAATCGAAAAAACAAGATGCAGATTTTTCTGAATACTTCGCCGTTTTATTGATTGAATTTTCGAATCACACGGACTTTTGATTTTTCTGCATAATTGTGACTCTTTTTGAAATGGTACATCTGTGAAATCATTTCGCAAACTGAAAACTGCGAACGTTGTATTTCAACTCGAAAGAGCAATATTTTGTAAGGATTTACGAAATAACAAATCATAAATTCAAAAATCTAGAAAAACTACAATAAACTTTTATATAATAACTGTATAACACTTATACCACACAATGCAGATTTTCTCAAAAAAGTTTAATATAGGTAGAAAATTGCACGAAACTTTGTAAGCTGTTGTGTAATAAAGATGAAAAACGATAATTTTCGTGGAAAGCTTGGCAAACCGATAGCATGTAATCTTCTGAGGCGAATTATCGATTTTATGATGCATATATTTAATCAAAGGGAGTCATTTTTCGCTGCTACCCTCAAGTACTTGACAACAAAACAATAACTAAAAGTAAATTAAGTTTCAGGAATGTCAGCCTTGTGCAAATTGCTTTGTCTCCATAATACATTCAAGTATTCAATTTCATTTCGTAATTTCCTTTTTGACGTCTATTTGGAAACTTTATTATCGACACATCAGTTTGACATTTCCAATTACTTTATTCACTACACGGTAATTGTTTTATCTGGAAATTTGGTTAGAAAATGCCCTTTGAACCATTTTAAATTTTTTCACGCTAAAAAAAGACCTTGTCTGAAAGTACTTTATTTCACACAAAGTACGCTAGTTTTGTTATTTTGTTATTTGGACGTAAATATCTGTTTTATAATTTATTTTATTACGATCATTTTATGCTTTTGATTTTTGTCTTCATTTTCGTCTTTTTTTATCTTTATTCTTGCTTCTTTTTATTTATGTTATTTTGTTATTTTTTATTTGTTATTTTGTTATTTTTTATGTTTTATTTGTTATTCGTTATTTGTTATTTTGTTATTTTTAATGTTTTATTTTTTATGTTTTATTTTTTATGTTTTATTTTTTATGTTTTATTTTTTATGTTTTATTTGTTACGTTTTATTTTTGTCTGTTTTATCTTTCTTTTTATTTTATTCTTTGTGTGTTTTCACGATTGCTTTTCGTTTTCATGTTCTACTTTGGATTAATGTCTTTTTGATTAAGAGTGTCACATTAGAATAATTGATTTATCACTTTTCTTATTAGTTTCCTGGTGGAACATTAACTGTAACAAACATTAAGGATAATGAATCCTCCCAAATTCTGTATTAAAGGAAGATAAGCACATGATCTGAAAAGTACACAGAGAAGTTTACGGTGTCCTGTATATCGCGTTGCCTGGCATTATTCACTGTCAACTTTGAAATTCTAATTTTAGTCTCTAAATAATCCGAATGTGGGTGAAAATTATGCGGACAGTCTGCTGGAGGACTGCAGCTTTAAGATATTAGTTTCGTGTTGTAGATGCGACAGTTTGAAAGAAGATACACTTTTATAAACATCGACCGCGCACTTTCCGTATTAACTGATTAAATATTCATTCCCCGAAATGAAAATTAAACACAGAAATACCAATGCTAAGGAAAGTTACTCTAAAAAAAAAACTTTAAGAAATTTGATTAGGAAAAGAGCGAAATGGAAAAGTAATGTAAATTAATTATCTTTCTGTTTCTTTCTTTTTTTAAATCTTTCTTTTTTTTCATTTTCGAAATAGAATACAATAACAAGAAAATCCTATTTCGAAAATAGGTAATAATAATGCACTATTTTGCGTTGTAATTAAATTAACGTGACGTGTTTTGTTAGTACTAGAGAGATGTCGCAGATTCGCAATTTATGGAAATAATTAGTTGCTCAGCAGTACAAGGCACAATCTTTAGACTTTGAGTTTTATTAGAGTATCGTGTTTTTTGTGCATACGGAAGTATAATATACTGCCAACATCTATTGGACGACTTGCAAATAATGGAGAAAAGCATGCTGATATTAAACGCGAGAACGCCAGAAAATTAATTAACGTATATCTCATTGTCGAGGCAAGAAACAATTCATTTTGGGAGAATCATATTTGGAGACTTTTAATATTTCAATCTGCTATAAGCTAAAGGAAACGCTTGTAATTCTAATTTCACAATATCAGTACTTTTTTTATAAATAATTTTCCAGCTTTAGAATTTTTACCACTTAGTGCTTTTTACAATTACAATTTATAATTATAGTTTGCAATTGCAATTTATAACTGTAGCTTCCAATTACAATTAATAACTGTAGTTTACAATTACAATTAATAACTGTAGTTTACAATTACAATTTATAACAATAGTTTACAATTACAATTTATAACTATAGTTCACAATTACAATTTATAACTATAATTTACAATTGTATGACATAGAATATAATTTAATTTTAATTTACTTTAATTTCAAATGTTCCTAGGGCTAAACAGCCCTTCAAGGAATAAATACATTTATACAGTTTGTCATAATACATTGTAATAGAATATAATATATATAATAATTAAATATATAATTTAATTATTACTATAATTTGCAATCACAATTCGCACTTATAAATATGTTCAAGAAGTTTACATGTGCCACTATAGAAACAATGTGACTAATTAGTTTCGAAATTTAAAAAAATATGAAAGAGAAAAACAGTCTTTGTCGAGAAATCTATTATGTCTTAAGATTTGAAGTCACTGAAGTATCTTTTAGAATTCTTGTAGCGTTTTAATCTTCTTTTTATATAGTTCCTTTGAAGAAGAAAATCTCATCTAGTGAATAAACCACTTTTTCACGTAATCTTTTTACTTACACGAGAAAAAATTTATTTCAACCCAATATGTCAAGAAAAGAAATTACACCGTTGTATTAAAAATTCTATTTCCAAGGAAAAAAATTTACCTTTCCACATTATGAAAAAATGTCCAGACAAATATATTCATCTGCGCGTATCGAGACGTTTGACATAATTTCTATTGTCCGGTTTAAAGTTGTTTCTATAAAGCAAACCGCACTGAAAAAATTGATAAATGGGATAATTATATAGATAAATAGTAATAATAATAATAATGACGACAATAATAATAATAATAATGACGACAATAATAATAATAATAATGACAATAATAATAATAATCATAATAATAATAAACACAATAATAATAATAATAATAATAATGACAATAATAATAATCATAATAATAATAAACACAATAATAATAAACACAATAATAATAATAATAATAATAATAATAATAATGACAATAATAATAATAATAATAAAGAAGTATGAAAATGGACAATACTTTCACTTTAAATTAGCTTTAATTATGAATACTTTTTTACATCTTTTAACTATAACGAAAATGATTAATAATAATAAGGCAAATAAATAATACAAATAAAAGGCAAAATGAGTAAATACAAGTCTCTACGCTTCCTGACCGAGAACTGTAAATTTTCATTAATAAAATACTATTTAAAGGATATTTTACAGAACAGGAAGATGTGTTCATTTTTCTTCATTTTCAAATTCGTTTTTATTAATCAGTAAAGTTTTGGTACAAAGAATAGAATAGTTTATGATCTTCTAATTAAAACATCTACTCTTGTCTAGAGATAAGTCTTCTTAAGTACTAGATTACTACATTTTTGTATTATGAATTTATTTATTATAGTCTGCAGTTTAAAATTTTCAGGGAAAATTAAAAAAAAAACCTGACTAGTATCAAGAAGATGTGTTCAGTTTGAGAGTCGAGTTATAAATGCTCCTCGAGACTGAAATGGCGCGCTTTTTATAGGTTTCGTGGGACGTACGCAGGCGGCCGCAATTGGTCGATTTTGAGTTGGGTGGGAGTCGCTCGCGTCTGATTCGTCCCTGCGCGGCTACAAAATGGACATTCCCACCACTACGATTGGCTCGCGTGGGGGACTAATGTGCGTCAGTACAAATTGTCACACGGACCATAGAAGACGCCCCAAATGTAACTTAATTAAAATACTTTTTAAAAAATTCGACGCAATGAGTTTTCATTTCTAGAGTTTTATTTACGTCATTATTTTGTTTTTTTTTCAAGAAAAAACTTTAGAACTTTCAACGGCTACGTAATGATCACTATTGTAATATGCAAAATTAATCAACTCTTTCTTTCTTCTGAACTATACATGAATTAAAATGTACCAAGAGTGTTCTCCGAACTTTTGTTTAAATAAAGCCGATAAGGTACGATTTGAAATGTGTCTCTCTATGGTGAATTCGACACTATAGTTTTTTTAGTCCCTTGCCTGCTCTCGATATATAAAGACGTACTCTAAATACATTTATGACTTAATTAAACTATATTCAACTCTCGTTTTCTTTTATCCTAGATTGCTTCCTTATTAAATATAATTCCAAAAATTACATTTTCATTGAATTAATTGGATTGTTCATTTAATTAAAATTGAATTGCTTATTTAATTGAAATTGGATTGTATTTTTAATTGAAATTGGATTGTTCATTTAATTTACTTGAAATAATTATGTTATCTTACCTTTGATGAAGTCCACTGCCATTTCAAGACCATAGGTGTCCTTGTCACAGTCGTCAAGGATGTGGGCACCAATTTTCACGCCTGGGACTATTTCTTGTTCGTTGAGTCTGTCTAAAGTAAACAACATGGCTTCTAAAGCTTGAACTCCTCCTTGTGGCATTACGGGTCCACAGGTAATTGTATCTTCTCTTTCATGGACCATCATTAAACCACCCAAAACAAGGTCACCTTCTACGATAGCGCTATGCTTCACAGGCCACAAATTCAAAGGCGCTGCAACTTTCGTCAAGTTTTCCGCATTTTCTTCAAAAATTAAACTTTCGTTTAAATAACTCACAGTCGGATTTATATTTAAGATAAAACTAGAATTCAATGAACCATTATTATCTGAATTATCCCCGTTAATTAAACTCCCGTTAATTTCCAGGCTCTCATTATTTTTAAAAAATTGGTCCATATTTGACTTTTGGTAAAAATTGTAAAATTCGTTAATTCTAATTTCCGATTCCGTTGATAGTGACGAGTTCCGTTTTATGGCTCCATCTTCTAGATTGCTCGCTTCTTTATCCAGAGAAGAGTTTCTTATCTGTCTGACAATAAAGTTTGGATCAGATCCCACCTCCTCCTCATTTCGAAGATCGTTGCTGGAATTTGAAAATATTATCGTAGAAAACTTCTGCTCGCTATTTAATTTCTTTCGGGAATTTTCTTGAGGCAGTATAGAAGTATTTTCTTTATCACTAAATGCACTCGCATATTCTAAATGGTCTTTTAATGAATTCTGAGTGGCGTTATCGTTCCGAGTTGAAAGACTCTTCAGTACTTGACCTCTCTTCGTTTTTCTGTGCGAATAATTTAATTTACCCTTTGAAATCAAACTGCTTGGATCTGTTTTAATTATACTGGAAATATCACTCAACGTATCGTCTTTCTTTTGAGCGTTTCTTTCTCTTTGCTGTATTTTTCCGGACACTTGTATTTTGGTAGGATCGAATCTCAAAGAGCGACTTAATGACTTGCTTACAGAAGTATCCGATTTATTGTCAATAAAACTGATATTTTTGTCTAAAAAATGTCTAGAACTTTCTACAGCTTTCGTAGGAGGTTGAACAATGCTTTTCAAAGAACGTATTGATTTTCTACTAGTTGGATAGTTGACAATTTTTCGAAGAATTTCCGATTTCTGTTGAGCACTCGTATATTTTTGAAGACACGATATTTTACATGATTCACGCCTGATTGATTCTGCTCTTTGTGGTGAAGCATCTCTTTCATTTTTTGAAAAATTTCCCTTCACTTCTGCAGTAACAAGATCCAAATTGGATAAAGGCAATTTATTTGCAAGTCTATTCCTTTTGGTCTCTATTTCGTTTTCTAAACCAGGTTTACTACTCAGTTTATTTTCAGTCGAATTTGCGGCTACTCGAATGGCTTCTTTTTCAATTTTCCTTCCTTTAGATTTTAACGAATTCGAGATAAAGGGCTCTTTGCTTTGCACTTGAGACTTCAGATTATTTTTAACTTTTTCGAATAAATTCGCCTCGTGTGTTGCAAGTCCAATTTCAGATTGAAATTTACTCCTTTCCGAGAATATATTCGACACTTCTTTAGCCGTTGAATCTTTATTGCCCATTGTAGTCACGGAAATCCCAGTATTTCGATTTACAGTTTCAGGAAAACTTTCACCACTTAGAATTTGCTTATTTAAGACAGCATTAACTGTTATCTCGGGACTGTTTGGGTCTCTCGTGACGAAACTCGGAAACTTTGATTGAGGAAACTTCTTGAGGGTAAATAAAGATTGATCAGTATTAAGTAGATTTAATTTACTTAAGAACGAAGCTTTTTGAGAATCACCATTATGATGAGTCGTAAAGAAACGATTGGAACTGGATTCTTCTGAAGTCCGATAATTTGATGTGTGTTTATACGTCTCACCATTTCCAATCACAGATAAAGTACGCAACTCTTTCTTTTTCTTCGGAACTTGAGGATCATGGAATTTGTTAGAAACTTTCTCAAGTACTTTCGAAAACTTGGTTTTCGATCCAGTTACCTGCTCATTATATGCTTTCTGGGAGGTAACAGGATTGGTGTTTTGCAGAATATTTGAATCATTAATCTTTACATGATGTTCGCTTGACAATGATGTATAGTCAGGTTCAGGGAATTTAACATAAATTTTACTTGAATTTTGATCCGCGGTTAGATTTGAGTCTCCAGGGGTTGTAACTGAATAAACATTAACTAATAATAACTGAGTTGGAACTTGTGTAGTTTTAGGTACATATTTAGTTTGCATAGTGGTTAAGCTTGTTTTACCGGATTTGCCAGTTATCATTTTGTGTTCATCTTTATGGAGTAGAGAAAGAGGTTTCCGGATCCCCGAGGAGAAGGAAGATTCTGCTTTTTCTTCGACGTTTTTTAGCTCGAGAGGTTTTCCAGTGACAAAGGAATTGGGAGAAGAGCTTGAAGTCAGAGGTTGTTGTAAAAAACCATCCGTTAGAATAATCAAACAGGCCACTAGGGCCGTAAAGCCAGAAAGTCGCTTCATCAGCTTGGAGATTCATAGATCATTTTTTAATTCTGAAACAAAAACAAGGCCCATTTTACACAAAAGCTTGCAATATTTTTTAATTTAACCTAAGTTCAATCATATTCATCACCAAAGTCGCAATTAAAATTCGAAGTCAAAAGTTGAAGTCAAAAGTTGAAGTCAAAAAGTTGACATACAAAATTAAAGAAACAATGGTCAAAATTGCAATTAAGTGAATAACTTATTCTTAAATAATAATCAATGACTAAAAGTTAAATTAATTTTAGCGTTTTGCCGTTTAGATTTAAAGTCAATTCTAATAACGTAAAAATTTGGTCAGAGAATTTTTACAGGCGTGAAAGTTTTTTTTGATGGAAAGTTTCATTAAAAGAGAAGTTTTTATATGCAAGCCTTTTACTTTGCACGAGCGTTTGCATGATAAAAAAGTTCAAAAGAATTAACTGACTTTTACAGAGAGATAATAATTCAGTTGTTTTGAATTCAAAAACGGGAAAACTGTTCCGAAAAAAAGATTTTTGTTTGTTATGAAAAACATTTCCTTTTGACATGATTTTTAAATAAAAAGAGAGGTGTTAAGTAAAGGGTTGAAACCCTTTCTTTTAAATGGACCCTTTCCAATAGTGGTTACGTCTTATATGCAGCAAGGACAGTGGTTTCAGAAATGTAGGTCATGGTTTTAGAAGCAATATGGCGTTTGAAATAACTAGACCCAACTTTCTGAATATAATGAAATAAATTTTAAACCTTTCATTGCAAGTTGTTCGGTTCTTATTTTCACGTTGTTAATAAATTATAATTGGTCAATAAAAAATAAAAACATTAAATAATGGATAACGTACAATAAATAATTAATAACCTACAATAAATACTAAATAATGAATAACCTACAATAAATACTAAATAATGAATAACCTACAATAAATACTAAATAATGAATAACCTACAATAAATACTAAATAATGAGTAACCTACAATAAATACTAAATAATGAATAATTTACAATAAATACTGAAAAATAAATAATCTACAATAAATACTCAATAATGAATAACTTACAATAAATACTAAATAATGAATAACCTACAATAAATACTAAACAATGAATAACTTACAATACATACTAAATAATTAATAAACTACAATAAAAACTAAATAATGAATAACCTACAATAAATACTAAATAATGAGTAACCTACAATAAATGCTAAATAATGAATAAGCAGCAAAATTATCAAATAGTAAACAATAGATAACAAGCAATAAACGATGAATAATAAACAATAAATAATTAATAATTAACGAAAGAATGAGGAAACAGATAACAAATTGCGAAAGAGACAATGGAAGTATAAAGTTAATCTGGATTTAATTAGTTTCGTTTTAATTAAAATTGTAAAGCTCGTTGTGAATTAGCTAATTACAATGGTCTCATGTAGCATAATATTGGTACTTTACATATTTGGTACCATTATGAGACAAATATTGTGCTTTGAAAGACTTCGAGCGGATAATTGCGTGATACGGAACAATGGCATATTGGATAAACATAATTACAATGACTTGAAACGAAATCTGAGAACTTTATACGGTCGCATAAAATTGGAATAAAGCCATACGATTTTATACTCGGAAGAGATCTTTTAAATAGACATCTGTTTGGAAGTGCGTGAAATTTACAGTAGATAGTTTGGAATCAAGCCAAATGAAGCTCCAGTGATATATTATCATTTCAGATCCCAAACCGCACTTAAAAGACATTTAAATTAATTTTGAAATTATATTCTCAATAGATTAGACATAAAGTCACTTTTTTGAATTAATAGAAAAGTAAACTCAAGTGCAGTAGTTTGAAAAATATTTAAATATTGAAATATAATACATATAAGTAGTAAAGATAAATAAATAAATAAATAAATATATATAATAAATATGTAATAAATAAATATATAATAAATATATATATAATAAATATATATGTATAATAAGTATAATATAATAATATAAATATGTAAAACATTGAATAAATCTACAAAATCATACATTTTGAATCTTTGGCGTAAAATATACTATTTTAAAAATTACAATATCGAGACTGTAAAAGAAAACGTGAATTAAACTTCACCTGCAAGTTTAACGCAAAAATAATTAATTACCTGATATGGATACTTAATCATAAATGAGAAGCTCAGTTTACTAGAATGTAATTGAATGCAATGAGTTTCATTGTAGTTGATAATGTATTGATTTCGGAAATTGATTGCAGTTGAGTAAGTGATAAACGATGCTTCCTCGGCAAATATTGTTCTTTTTGTAATTGAATTCACAATGACAGATAATACCATAATTTTCCATAAAATGGAATATACAATGTAAGTAGTTTGTTCCTTTCTGCAAGGTGCTAGTGAAATATTCATCTGACTCAGAAAATTAAAGCTATATTTTACTTTTGCATTTATTGGTTTATTCCCAAAGGTAAACATTTCGATCCCCATCTATTTGTCTCCCGGACCACATTTAGGATCAAAATTCATGGAATATTTCAACAAATGTAAATATAGAGCGGAAATGACAGATTATTGACTTTGAAAATAGTAGTTAACTGGTACTTAAATATTTATCAACTATAAAGCGAAAATTTCCTCTCCTAATGTGAATTAGTAAAGAATGCCACTAATTAAAATTGGCAAATGATTTCTTGTCAAACAAAGCTTCCTCTTGAGGAAGCAAAAACGAAATAAAAGTAAATCAAAGTGTTTCAATTAATTCATTATAATCTTGTCAGTAATAAATGTATAATAATTTCAAAGCAGTACCCAATCCGGATCAAACAAAATTTTGGTTAATTGAAGAGTCCGTAGATTCAAAGAGTCGAAAGATTTAAAGATCCGAAATGTTTAAAGACCCGAAAGATTTAAAGATCCGAAATGTTTAAAGACCCGAAAGATTTAAAGAGACAAAATTTAAATAGGAGCAAGTTTTACAGAAATGTTTAAAGAGACGGGAAATTGAGAGTAAAGATCAATAAGCAGAAATTATTGTTCTCGAAGTGGGTTTTTCTTCAAAACTTTCAGTTCCTGGATTCGTATTGCTGTGGATTATTTTATGAAACTGGAGGATGAAAGGAAATTGCATCAAAAGCTATATGTCCATGACAAAACTTGAAGTTTCCTTTAACGTTCTGGTTGAACTTTACTCTGTTTGTTTAAAATGAAGTTAGAATACCATCCACAGTGCGTACCCTCATTCAGTGTTGGCAGGTATTGTAGACGGGTTATAAACAGCCCAGTGAACTTTCTGAACTTCTAAGTCAATATTCCCTCTTTACCGAACGTTATAGATATACATATGCAAGGAAATAAGAAAAAGGTGTGCATTTTTTACATAGTTGTGCGAAAATTTAAAAGATTATTTATTCTCAAGAAGAAAGTAAATGTGAACAACTAACAGTAGCTAAGAATGACTAACAATAGCTAACAATGACTAACAATAGCTAACAATGACTAACAATAGCTAACAAAGACTAACAATTGCTAACAATGACTAACAATAGTTAACAATAGTTAACAATAACTAACAATAACGAAAATAACAAACAATTACTAAAGAAAACTAACAAAAAATAACAATAGGTAAAATAAATATGAGTTAATTTATAGTTTATAAATTATATTAATACTAAATATTAATATAATTAATAACTAAAACTATAACGTTATGTAACCATAACGAGACATAATTAGTAAAAAGTAATGAACGTAATCGTCTAACAATAAATAAGAAACAATTGGCAAATAAATAACAATGCACGATTATCGATTTCTCTCAAAAAAGTAATTACAATCTTTTTATTTAAATCCTTTTGCTTCCTCATAAAGAAAGCTTTTCAAGTTGTCTCTCTATTCTGTAAGTCATTCAATGTATAAAGAATCTCCAAATTTTTTCTCGGAGGAAAACATTTACCTTTTCAGTTCACAGCGAATATCTCACATTCTTTTGTCTGGATACATTTTAATAACAGTACGAAGCAACGCTGCAGGATAGAATTCCCTTTCTTCTTAAATAAAACTGTACAAACAAAAGGTTCATGAACGGAAAACTTTTCTACATTCGAAAGAAATTAAAACCAAAAATAAATTCATTTTCTTTTTACAGAAGGACCGAATCCAATAAAATATAAATCAATTTTTATAACTAATGAGAAAGGACCATAAATTAAAACTAAAACTCGATATCGAAGCCACTGCTAAATTAATCGTTCTAAAGTTTTCTGAAGGTATTAATTAATTTTGTCAGCATCAAAACGGATATGCTAATAGCTGTACATTAAATATAAACAATAATAGAAATGTTAACGAAAAGATGCAGAAATATACTGATAGAAATACTGATAAAAATACTCATAAAAATACTGGTAAAAATACTGGTAAAAATACTCATAAAAATACTAATAAAATACTGATAAAAATACTGATAAAAATACTGATAGAAATACTGATAGAAATACTGATAAAAATACTGATAGAAATACTGATAGAAATACTGATAGAAATACTGATAGAAATACTGATAGAAATACTGATAGAAATACTGACAGAAATACTGTTAGAAATACTGATAGAAGTACTGATAAAAATACTGTTAGAAATACAGATACAAACACTGATAGAAATAACAAAACGAATTTTTATAAAATGATAAAAAGAATAAATTACATCCAAAAACCCTTGATAGAGAAAACAAATAATTGCAAAACTTTTTGATAAGCATTGTCAATATGTTTGCAAGAGAAACACCTCAAAACCACTATAGGTGAAAGTTTAAATCCTGAGTGAAAAGTTGCTTTCGTTGCTTACTTTACCTAGTTGCTCGACGGTCTGACAATAATTTTGAAGAGCTGAGTTTGGTCTTTACAGATAAAAATTATTATCTGCTAGATAATGAAAAATAGAAACTTTAGTATTCAAGTTGAGAGAAACTTAGCCTTATCATAAATCAGGCAAGTTTCTAAGCATTACTTAAAAGTAAAAGGAGCAAGAATGTAAAATAGGAGGTCTAGATAATTAAAGTCACGGAAAATTCAGTATCTACATGAAAAATGATTTCTTAAATCACCGGGAATAAGCTCCTCTAAAAAAAGTATTTCTTACTTGAAATTCGTAAAAACGCAAGTATAGTGTATTTCTATTTTTAGATATTCTATTTCCCTGTGATAAAAAAGAGCTTTAAGTGCAACTGACAATTTCACCGTATTTCTTTGATTCGAATTGTATTCTTTATTGGAAAGTTGCCACGCTATTATGCAATGAAGATCTTATAATGTGTTTGCTAAATGTTTTGTACCCTGAAATACAAGGTGAACAGTACACCTTGGCTTCACGTACATAGAACTGACGTTTGTTATTGTCAACTTTTACTGCCTGCTCTGACTTTCCTGAACTTTTATCTCGTCTGCAAGAAGAACCACTTCTCGTATTTGTTTCTCCCGCATTGTGGAACTTCCACGTTAGATTCTCTGGATAAAAGCCGCGGAAAAGAAGAATAAACGGCTCGATTATTTTTATTTCGCAAAGCACTTTTCGTAAGAAAACTACTTAATTTTTTTTTAATTTAATTAAATTTTATTCTAAAGTTAAGTGGACACATTAAATCATCATCGGAACATAATCGGTATTAACATATAAAAAAGAGGATGTCATAAAAAGGTAATGTCATTCTCAGTTCAACAAGGAAATAATTCTATATATAAATTAAATAAAAAAATCTATAAACCAGAGAGACTTTTATTCATTGATGATTGTAATAATTATTGATTAAAAGCTAAGAATTTAAAATTAAACAATGCTTCCCTGTGAGGAAGCAAAATATGAATTATAAATTTCCAGTAGTTAATAAATATTATGTTTCAAATAAAAATAAGAGAAAGGACACGAAAAGAAAGTTTCCGAAACCAGTAGAACGAGACCAGAAATGAGTCGCGTAGATGGCGCTACTTTCTATGTCGTTTAGCATTGCTCAACTTGAGTTGCACCAAAAGTGAGTTCAAGTTTTTTCTGTGAATATTCAGCAAAAGAAGCAATTCTGAATAGATTAACCCAAGAAGGGAGGATCTTAATCAAACACTAGAAAAAACCTAAACAGTCACACAAGCATTGCCCTAACCGACTTCAGAATTGGCAGTAGAAAAAGAAAGTATAGTCAGACAATTGCAGTAATTATGATTTAAAAGCAGGCAATAAAAAAACTACCTATAGTCAGACAACCAACACAGTAAAAAAATCTTTAATCAAACAATAGTAAAACGAACGTAGTCACACCAATGCAGATAAAGAATAAACATCGGACAGTAGAAAAAGCCAATATAATCAGACAAATGCAGTAAAAGAGATTAAAAATAAATAAAACTTGAACACAATTTTTCCAAATGCTAATTGATCCAGACAAGTATCAAAAACGTTATGATATTCAAATTGAGGTGCATTTTTCTGGGGAATCGAATGCAAAAAAAAATTCAGAAAAACTTTCAGGAACACTGTGAAATTTGCAAAAACATGATACATGATTTTTTTCAGGAAAAGTGAATATTCATGAACACTTTTTGTTAAAATTCATATTGATCCAGAGAAGTGTAGTGTTTCTAAAAAACATAAACTTTTACCATTTCTTATACTGAATCAAATAAAAAAAAGAAAATCCAGAAAAAATTTCAGGAAAACTGTTAAATTTGCAAAAAATGAATCGTGATTTTTCTTTTTAAAAAATACAAATTGACACCTACACAAATTTTTAAAAAAAGTTAATAGACGCAGACAAGTGTCAAAAACGTTATAGCATTCGAATTGGGGTACAATTTTCTGGGCAATCGAATGCAAAAAGAAAAAAATCAGAAAAACTTTCAGGAACACTGTGAAATTTGCAAAAACATGATACATGATTTGTCATAGGAATCATCAATATCGCTGAACACTTTTTGTTAAAATGTATATTGATCCAGGGAAGTGTAGTGTTTCTAATAAGGATAAATTTTAAGCTTTTCTTATACTAAATCAAATAAAAGATAAAAAATCTAAAAAAAGTTTCAGGAACATTGTACAACTTGCAAAAACGTGAAACATGCTTTTTGGTAAAAATTTGCAAATTGACACCTGTACAATTTTTTAAAATGCTAATTGATCCAGCCAAGTGTCAAAAATGTTATAATATTCAATTTGGGTTCCATTTTTCTGGGAAATCGAATGCAAAAAGAAAAATTCAAAAAAATCTCAGGAAGAATGTGAAAGTTGCAACAACATGATACATGATTTCTTTTTATGAAAAATGAATATTGATTAACACTTTTTGTTAAAATTTATATTGATCCAGAGAAGCGTAGTGTTTCTAATAAGCACAAGGTTTTAGCTTTACTTATACTGAATCAAACGAAAAAAAGAAAATCCAATAATAGTTTCAGGAACACTGTCAAATTTGCAAAAATGTGAAACATGATTTTTGGTAAAAATATATGTGCAAATTGACACCTGCACAATTTGTTAAAATGCTAATTGATCCAGACAAATGTCAAAAACGTTATAATATTCGATTTCGGGTGCATTTATCTGAGCAATCGATTGAAAAATGAAAAATTGCAAAAAAGTTTCCGGAAACCAGTCAAATTTGCAAAAACGTGTATCATGATTTTCTCATTAAAAAAAAATAAGAAAATGAAAGTACGCTTTTTCAAATTTCTAATTGATCCAGACGAGTGTCAAAAACGTTATAATACTCGAATTGGGGTGCTTTTTTCTGGGCAATCGAATGCGAAAAGAATAATTTAAAAAAAGTTTCCGGAACACAGTCAAA
>WNHD01002359.1:0-15214 GCA_011057455.1 Ganaspis sp. Gsp50 | reverse complement strand
AACGAATTGCTATTACTACTATTTTAATTGTTATAAAAGCAAATCAAGTAGTAGCAAACCGAAAATTGCTAAACGAGCTGATCTTTTTTTTCTCAGTGTGAATTTAAAGTAAAAATGAAAACGTACATTTATAAAGAAAATTTATAAATTTTATATTTAAAAAGAAATCTCAATAATACTTTTAATTCATAATAAATAGTAGTGTCTGTTCAATCATTTATAACTAATTAATGCTTTTAATTGAATTTAATCACAAACGTGTCATCTGCAATGTGCAGCAAAAATTTGCAACTTGATGAAGCTATATGTATTACCTAAAACTCTCACTTCTTTTTTGAATTGCGCAACTTGACCTCTACGTTCAATCGAGAGTTTGCTATGAAAATTCCATAATGTAATTCTTCAAACTCCCATTCACACAAAGCACTCAACTCAACCTTGAAAACATAATTTTAGTTTATGTTTTCTGTTTTTACGCGATATAATATGTTTTTAACATTTTTCTGATCCAAAGTTTAACCCCTTCTTTATATTCTTTAATTTTATTACAATAATTATTATAGAATTGTTGTTATTAATAATAGTAATAATTATAGCAGCAGCAATAATAATAATAATAATTATTATTATTATTTATTATTATTATTGTTGTTATTATTATTATTGTTATTGTTATTATATAATAATAATAATAATAATAATAATAATAATAATAATAACAATAACAATTTATACAAATGCGATAATTGTACGCATTTTTCTATATAATTTATGCGTTTTATTTTCTATTTTCCACAGACTTACTTTTATTTAAAGATTAAAAAAACCCTTTTATTTCTAAATATTTCATGAGCGGCGAATAATTTAATAAGTAAATCTAGTATGAATTTAATATACAATTTAGTATAAATTTAATATACAATTTATTATAAATTTAATAAAAAATTATTTATTTATTTCAGGGCATTTTTTCCATACAAAGAGGTTGCCACTCGATTTACATAAAACCAAATACAATTCACAAAATTTATAAAAAAGTGCAAGGAATTTATTATATTTATTATTTTTTTTTATTTTTATTATTTTTATTATATTTATTATATTCATTATACAAAAGTTATATAAATTCATTATACAAAACTTATATAAATTTAATATACAATTTAGTATAAATTTAATACACAATCCAATACTATTATACAATACAATAATATTTGTCATTCAATTTTAATAATCTCTTCTTTTTTCAAAAACTAATAAAGCGCAATAGTGTTTATTTGACTATTAAAAGGGAACCATGAAAATTTAGTTGCGTTTCGTTATTTGATCAAAACTCTCGAACAAAATTCCTTTTATAGTTATAAAAAAGAAAAAGAAATAAAAATTAAATAAATAACTTGTGTCGAAATATCACTGACACAATTATTAAAAAACACAAAATGGTATTTTTAATTTTTACGCTCGTTTACTTTTGAAGAAATAAATTAAACACAAAGAAAAGTAATACTAATAATTATTAATCAGTTTATATCCCAAAAAAGTGTAATTTATTTTGAATTATTTTGAATTTTTTTTTAAACTGCCCTTTGACCGAAATAAAAATTGAAATCATGTGTGATTTAAAATTATTTTAATAAGAAATTTAATTAGGTTTCAATTAGTTGTTATTTTGAATTATTACAAGCTTCAGAATTTTTGATGATTGTAATGTTTGATAATTGTAATGTTTGTTGTTTGTAATTTTTTATGATTGTAATGTTTGATAATTGTAATGTTTGTTGATTGTAATTTTGGATGATTATAATTTTTGATGATTGTAATGTTTGTTGATTGTAATTTTGGATGATTACAGTTTTTAATGATTGTGATTTTTGATGATTATAATTTTTGTACTTGCCTTCGTTTTATAATAATCCCTTCTGGTCCTTTCTGTATTCCAGGTAGAGCGGACACGAGTAATATAAGAGAGGATCATATGCCGGTAGAACATATATAAAGTTCAAGTCTCACCTCCCACTTTGTACCTTGGCGAAAGTACTCACCCAACATACATTAAATGTGCCAATTATTTACGTAGGAACAGCTGCTTTGTCTTATATATAAATTACCTTTTTCCTTGAAACCAACGAAAAAGTGCAAAATTTTGCAAAAATCTGTGTCAAAAAAGTTTTCATAATACATTCACGTGCACAATTAGCAATTCATTAACATTTGACTTAATTGCATTTTTGATAAACTTAAAAATTAACTCCATGGAATTGTGCATTCATTAAAAATTAGATTAATTACATTTTATGTTAATTGAAAGTGCGATTAATAGAATATTTAGATAATTGAAAATTAAATTAATTAAAGTAACATCAACTAAGATCAACATATAAAATAATTGAAAACTAAATTAATTAAAGTAACATCAACTAACATCAACATATAAATTAATTAAATTTTGCGTTAATTGCAATTTAAATTAAATTAAAAAAATAGATAAAAAATTTGGTTGTAAATAAAAAATAGATTAATTTATTGTGTTCATTGAAATTCAGATTAACTAGACATTTGTTCGTTGAATTAATTAAAATCCAGCTAATTAAAATCTTGGATCCATTGAATTTGAAATTGATAAATATTACAAAAAATTTAATTTCGAATTGTTTAAGATTTGGACAAATTAAATTTTGAATTGGTTAAGAATTGAACAAAAGAAATTATGGATTGATTAAAAATTGGATAGATTACATTGTTGATTGATTAAAAATTGGACAAATTAAATTGTTGATTGATAAAAAATTGAACAAATTAAATTTTAGATTGATTAGAAATTGGACAAATGAAATTTTAGATTCGTTAAAAATTGGACAAATGAAATTGTTGATTGATTAGAAATTGGACAAATTAAATTTTAGATTGATTAAAAATTGGACAAATGAAATTGTTGATTGATTAAAATTTGGACAAACTAAATTTGGGATCATTTAAAATTCAAGTAGCCTGAAATTTGAAGCAATTCAAACTAAAATGAATTGAAATTCCATTAAAACATTAAAAATTCAAATATTTTAAAAATCGTGCTTTTGAAATGTACAAATACATTTTAGAATAATTAAAAATTGAATAAATTAACATCTAAACCATTTCAGATTTATAGTAATAAAGGAAATCCGGAAACTATTAAAATTGTAATGAACAAACATTTCATATGCTGAAGACTAAAACTGACTAAAATAATAATTTACAATCAATTTAAATTTCGTAAAAATACAAACTTAGATTCACTATTACGAAATACCAGAAAATAAAGGTTGTCTTTGTAATTTTGTAAATATTTTTACAGTTTTTGTTCTTTGTGTTTCTTCATTCATATTTAAATTAAAGAAAAAAAAGAAGTAAACGAAAAAAAATTTCGTTTACTTCTTTTTTTTCTTCCGATCCATTTACTTTATTCTCCACACTAAAAAACAATAGTTTCAGTCAATTATATTTTGTGTTTAGTTTTTTGTCAATTTTTGAATAAAGAATATTACTTCAGTTAAACGTTTTTTCAGATCTTTATCTGGCAAATTTTTATTCGACTTGTTTTCAACTTTAAACCAAAAACTAGACGCAGTTTTGGTAAATTTGCTTTTCTATTTTTATTTATTTATTTATTCTATTTTTTATATTTTTTCTATAATCTGTTTTCCATCAGTTAATTTAAATGCTTAATGAATAATCAAATTCATAAATTTCATTTTTGTTTATTGTAACAAACAAACTTAAAATCATTTCGTATTGACTTAAATTCTTTTAAAGTAAAGTAGCTTTTTCAAAGTATTTTCTTCTTGTTGCAAAAATCCACCAAAAATGGGACACTTATCTGCATCTTAAAAAACAATACCTTAATACCTAGAGTACAAATTACAATTCTTTCGCTTATTCAAAACATTCATCGTCTCAAATGTACACGGAAGCTATAAAAATCACAACCCTTTTTATAACAAAAAATATGTTTACAAAAGTCCAGTACATTAATCACTTGAAAAAGTTCTAAACGATTTTTCAAGACGCAACTATTATTTTATGGCAATTTTTTTATTGCTATTGATTCTTTCCTTGATATGTATTACATAATGTATTTTCATAATAATATAATGTTATTGTCTCTCTATATTTATAAAAAGATTATTAAATAATAATGTATTTCCTACAATTTCCGTAATCTTCGCTATTTGTTAATTTTTATCCAAATTTATTTATAAATTAATGATTTACATTTACATACGTTACACATATATTCTTTACGTTTCTATCATTAGGTTTGTATTATTACATTTTTTTACATTTGCATTCTTTACATTTGCTTTCTTTACATTTGCATTCTTTACATTTGTATTCATTACAATTATATTATTTACATTTCGATTTTACGCATTTAGATTCTTCTTTTCTTCACTCTTAGTTTTTTTCTGTATTTGATTATAGCAATATTAAAATTTCTATTATCTCTTTCGTTAACACGAATTACTTGATATTGATTCTATTAAAATTAATTACAGTTAAAATTACAAACATCTAGAGTTTCCTTTACCTTTCGAATTAAAAAAATTGTTTAAAATTCCATATATTTTTTGTTTATTTCCTTGAAAGAAGTGAAGATTCGAAGAAGTGAAATGATGATTGGGATTGATTGAGCACAGCTCTTTGGTGATTGTTCTTTGGCCTCTTGGAATCAATGTTAAATAGATTCGATGGGAATTGTGCACATTCTTCTCAACAGCAATATTGGGAAATTTGGCAAGAAAACAACCATCACTAAGACTAAAGGTGATAGCAAGAGAATCAAGCTGGCATAAATTAAAAGCCACAAAATTGGCGAAATCCCCAAAACTGGTTCTAGGATTGTCATCCTCAAATTCGTATCAAAGGTCACGGCTTCATCCGAAGACTCGATGAGCAAAAAGATGTACAAGTTTTTCAAGGTAAAAGTCGTCCGATGCTTTGTTTTTCATTTTTCTCGATCAGCGATTCACGCAACCTAGAAATTAATTACAAAAATTAATTATTCATTCAAATCGTCCTTCAGCATCAATTCTACATTTCATAAATTATTCTCGCATCTTTGATCTTTGTTTTATTTTGTCTGACGTTAAATTAAAACAAAGAGCAACAAAAAATGTGTAATGATTAACAAAAAAAAATCGTGTCAAAAAGTCTAAAAAAAGAAGTATTATGCAACTCTCAAAAGAAGAAAAAGATGAAGCATTTTTAAGTCTTCAAAAGAAGAAATAGGAAGTCTTGATAAAAAGGAAAGCTTTGAAATTTTTAAGAACAAAAAATACTTTGAAGTCTTCAAAAGAAGAAATACTTTAAAGTTTTCAAAAGAAGAAATATCAAGTCTTCATAAAAAGGGATGCTTTGAAATTTTCAACAAAAAATACTTCGAAGTTTTCAAAAGAAGGAATACTCTGAATTTTTCAAAAGAAGAAATACTCTGAAGTCTTTACAAGAAAAAACACTTTGGAGTTTCAAAAGAATTTGGAGACCAAAAATAATAATGAACAGAAATGACAACTAAAAATAATCTAATAATTATTAAAAAATAATGAGAAAAAAATGAAGGAAAACAAAGAGGGAAAAGAAAGAAGAGAAAAAATAAAGAAGAGAAAAAAGAAAGAAGAGAAAAAGAAAAAAGCATAGAAAGAAAGAAGGATAAAAGAAGAAAGCATAAAAAGAAAAAAGAAAGAAGAGAAAAAAAGCATAATAAAGAAAAAAGAAAGAAGAAACAAAGAAGAAATTATAAAAAGAAAAAAGAAAGAACGAAAAAAGAAGAAATGTAAAAAAGAAGAGAACACAAAGAAAGATAATTTTCTTTTGCATTGTTTTTGAAGCAGAAAAAATTGCAATAAAATATTTTGGCGCAGTTACAAATGATTAGTCAATTTAATGGAATTAATGAAGTTAAAAATAGCAATTAACATAAGGTGTGTACATTTGATTTGGATTATTCCTTAAATTTCTCTTGACCTCATCCTACTTTATTTTTCATTCTACTTTTCAATGAACATGATTTATCTGTCTTGTCTATGTTCTAAACTCGACCCACTTTTGCTTTAATTCAGCTGACATGATTATTTTACATATGATTCATATTTTACGACTCATTCTACTTTATCTTCCCTGTTACATTGCTCTTGTTTGACCTGACCCGAACTGCATTTTGCGCCCACGGAGAAAAACAGTTATTGTCTCCCATAAGAGGAACTACATCATGTCAGTAACAATTACAACAAATGATACAGTAATCTCTTTTTACGCAGCAATGGAGTAACGGATTTGTTTTAAGTATCGCACAAGTGCATATTATTTTTCAAAACATACATTTTTGTCCGCATTCATTTCTGTGTGAATCCCAGTAACATACTATTCTAAGAAACAATGCTTGATTATTTTTTATCCAGTTTGATTTACAGTGTCTTTTTTTGTTTTTTAATTTTATGCGATTAATTTATTCATTTATTTATTTCAATAATTAATTTTATTTCACTGGACGATTTTTTGTTGTTTTTGGAATTATTATATTTCATTGTCATTATTATATTTCATTGTCATTATTATATTTCATTGTTATTATTATATTATTTCATTGTGAGGACTTTATTAATTTTCTTGTAATTATTATATACGATTTTTTGTAACTGTTATATTTTTCTTTGTATTTAATATACTTGTGTGTGACTGTCATAATATTTCTTTGTAGTAGTTCAAATATTTTTTTGTAACTATTATAATATTTTAATATAATTAAACTATTATAATTTGTAATAATTAAAATACTTTTTGTATTATTATTTTTTGTATTATTATTATTTTTTGTATTATTATTATTTTTTGTATTATTATTATTTTTTGTATTAAAGTATTATTTTGTAGTAAGTAAAATATTTATTTGCAACTATTATAATATTATTTTGTAGTAGTAATTAAAATCTTTTTTGTAACTATTACAATAGTGTTTTGCAGTAATCAAAATATTCATTTGTAACTATTATAATATTTGTAACTATTATTTATTTAATTATTTAAAATTATAATATTTTTTTATAATTGTAATATTTTGTTGTAATTGTAATATTATGTTGTAATTGTAATATTTTGTTGTACTTGTAATATTTTTTGTAATTTTTATGACATTTATTTGCAATTTACAATAAATCATCACTATTAAGATTAACAAATGAAATTGATAGAAGATATACATTTTTTTTTTATAAAAATTGAAGTTCCTATTAGGAAATAAATCATAATAAAAGTAGATCTCTGATTAATAGCAATATGAAACCGGTTATTTGAAACTAAATTACAAATATACACTTTGTAGCTAAATTGAAAATATACAATTTGCAACTAAATTAAAAATTAATCATTTAAACAAAGAAGTTTTGCTGTCTTCAATTTTTAAATACAAAACGATCATAATAAAAACTCAAACTAATAAATAAAAATTAAATGTAAAATTATACATGTCTTTTGATGTTTCGGCTAAATTCAAAATTAATATAATTAACATTAAAAATTGACTATTCAAAGCTTCATAAAATTGGTAAAGTTAATAATTAGAAAATAAATTGAAAATTAACAATTTGGAGCTAATTTCAAGATTAATAATAATTTGTAACAAACGATTATTTGAAGGTGAATAAAAATTTGAAAAGTGTAGCGAAATCAAAAATTGTTTATTTAGGGAAAAATTGACCAATTGAAGCTAAATAAAAATTTAATTAAGGTAGCAAAATTAAGAATCAACTATTTGCAGCTAAATGAAAAATTGACAATTTGGAGCTGAATAAAAAATTGACCATTCGGAATTATAGTATATATTTTTTAATTTATAAATTAAAAATATAATATATATAATTAATATAATTAATAACATAATATATATAATTAATATATAGAACTTTGGGGTTAATATGTTAAAAAACCCGAAAGGGTATACATAGAGCGATAATAAAATATACAAAATAATTAATATAATTAATATATATAATTATTAATTATTAATATTAATATTACTTAAAAATATATATTTTTTAATTCATAAATTAAAAAATACAAATTTCCAATCAAATTAAAAATTGATAATTTACAGCCAAAAAGATTCATAAATTGAGGCTAATTGCAAATCTGGTACATTTTCTATTTTTAAGATAATTAGACACTCGTAAGTAATTATATAATTATTCAGCTTGTAAACTTAAAATTAAAATCTGTAAATTGTTTTAATTTCGTTGCAGTTTGAAGCACAGAAACACACTTATACTTTCAAGTCAGTGACTTTCTAGCTCGATTCATAATTGATGAAATCATGTTTCTCGCTAGAATAATTTTATTGAGTGTACTTATTAAATGTCATATTGGCAGAATGCATAATTAGCAAAGTGGAGGTATTGACCAATAAATAAAGTGTGATCCTAGACTATCAGATCTATATGTACATCTTTGTACTGATTACGGGCTGAAAAGTGAAATTTTCTTTATTGCATAATACCGGTAATATAATGGTATTATTCAACTAGTTATTGTGGTAGTACACCTAATTCTATATTGACGTAATCTCGGTCAATTTGTAATTTATAATTATTCTAAACTTTTAATTTACTTTTTTTATATTATTTTATTGACGCAATTTTAACTTTTTTACGTAAACAAAAAAAACATTAGTGGAGTGACATTCAATAGGGGCATTAAAAAAGTATATTACAAAATAACAAAAAATAACAAAAAATAAACAAAATTAATAAACAAATTACGCAAACAAAAATGCAATGTCTTGTGATTTTTATGCTATTAAA
The DNA here is from genome assembly GCA_011057455.1 of Ganaspis sp. Gsp50. Classification (NCBI taxonomy): domain Eukaryota; kingdom Metazoa; phylum Arthropoda; class Insecta; order Hymenoptera; family Figitidae; genus Ganaspis; species Ganaspis sp. Gsp50. The sequence continues at coordinate 6,386 of WNHD01002359.1, read as the reverse complement.
AGTGTATTTAACGGAATGTTTTAACAACTTCGAACATTGTAAAAATTATAATTATTTTTATAGGGACTAAAATCGCAAAGACTGGGTCATCTTACTAGAAAAAGTACATTTTTAGTTAACGGTTACGTGTTACAATTTTAAAATAACGGTGTTGTAAATTAAAATACGTTATTTCATGAAATTATGAAATCTTATTGTTTATAATTCTCGAGAAATAAATCAGAATGAAAGAATATAGAACGTGTTAATAAAAATAAAGAAAGAAAAAAAGAAGGAAAGAAAAAAAAAGAAAGAAAGAAAGAAAAAATGAAGAAAGAAAAAAAGAAGGAAAGAAGGAAAGGAAAAAAAAAGAAAAAATGAAGAAAGAAAAAAAGAAGGAAAGAAGGAAAGAAAAAAAAAGAAAGAAAGAAAGGAAAAAGAGAGAAAGAAAAAAGAATTCATCAAAATAAATAAGAAAACAAAATCAATAAAAAAATTATTCAGATTGGCGTACTCTACTAAAGTGCAAACATGTTATTTAATAATAAATATTGTTTAACAATAATATCAATTTTCGCATCTAGTATTTGAATTTTCTTCTACTAATTAAAAATGCTTATTAATAAACTACATATTTGGTTTAAAAAATATTATTTCCTCTATAAAAAATCTGTTTTTAGCGAATTTCGTCATATCGCAATTAATAGTATCATAAATTTATTTTCTCTTTCCATAAACCTTTTTTCAGACAAGTATATACATATTTCAGGTAATTTTGCAATCGCGAAATTTATTCATTCCAGTTTAAAAATTGAAATAAGCTCCAGAACTTTGAAATTAACGAATATTCAACACTTTTACTTTTACAACATTAGGCGCTTGACCTTGAATATTGAAAGGATTCATGAAATGCGTAATGAAAGTAACACTTCTCATGATACCGTGACCTACAAAAAAAGGAAATATGTAAAATTAGTAATCTATATTTCAAAATTTAAAAAACCAGCGAGAAAAAAATACGTGAATAAAAAAGATTCTTATATAACAACTTTATTCGTATAACAAAAAGAATGATCATTTAAAAGACAAATAAAAAATACGAAAAAAGAAATCAGTTGACGTAGACAAATAAAAAAAGCTTCCTCAATGAGGAAGCAAAAAATAAATTAAGCTTGGACGTGTGTAGAAAATTAATAAAACTGAATATTAGATTTTAATAAAATTTGAACTGTTTTCGAGATAAATTCCATTTTTAATTTAAAGGATTTAAGGGACTGAAACTTCTTCGAAACTTAGAACGATTAGAACTACAACAAGTAAATACAAGATTTATTTTGTTAAATAAATCTTGTAGATTTATTTTGTTAAATAAATCTTGTAGATTTATTTTGTTAAATAAATCTTGTAGATTTATTTTGTTAAATAAATCTTGTATTTTGGAGGTACAATAAATTAGCAGCAATTGACTAATTAAGAGAATTATTGCAAAAATTACAAAATGAAATCGTTCTGTAAGATGAATTATATAAATAAATAAATTACGTAAATAAATAAAGTGTTATTAATGATTGAGAAAGTACTAGACAAGAATTCAATGCCCGTTGAGTTACGTTACATGACATCACATGTGATTCCTTTTTCATTAAATATTATGTCAGGATCAGTACACTTTTTAGATTTCCTCTGCTTTCGTTTCACGAATTACTCCATTTTCCAAACTTTAAAATAATTTTCAAAATAAAAGAATGAAGGCTAGGTACAAAAGTAATAACTGTAAAAAAGTAAAGAATAGTAAAAATTAGTAAAAATTAGTACAAATTAGTAAACAGTAGTGAACAGTAGTAAAAAGCAGTAAACAGCAATAAAATAAATAATTCTAAAAGATGATCAATCAGATAATAAAAAAGTAAACAATAAAATATGAAATAAAAAATTTACTGAATCCTGAGAACGAAAAAGGTAAATTAAATCCAGTGACGCAAATAGTTGATCCTGTCAAGGTCTACCACACATTTGCAGCTAAATTCTCAATAAGAGCGAAATCTTGACATTTTTTAATGTCTGCAAACGAAAACACGTTCCTTTACTAACTCCAAATACGAAAATAATGAGTCAAATTACAAAGAGTATAAAAAGTGCATATTAATGTGTTGATGAATATAAAAGTTACTTGAATAAAGTATTTTAGGTAAATGTGAAGATAAAATGAAGAATAGGAAACAAAATTTGAAAAAAATGGGGCAATGAAATACAAGAGAAAACAAAGAGATAAAAGAAAATAAATCAAAACAGAACTTGCTCTATGAGGAAGCAGAATATAGAAAAAGGAAATACAAACATCGGAAGAGAAATAAAAACGAGAGACAAGAAAACGAAAGACAAAAAAACGAAAGACAAAAAAACGAAAGATAAATAAACGAAAGACAAATAAATGAAAGACAAATAAACGAAAAACAAATAAGCGAAAGACAAATAAACGAAAAACAAATAAACGAAAGACAAATAAATGAAAGACAAATAAACTTAAGACAAATAAGCAAGAAAGACAAAAAACGAAAGACAAACAGCAAGAAAGACAAAAAAACGAAAGACAAATAGCAAGAAAGACAAAAAAAGAAAGACAAAAAAATGAAAGACAAAAAAACGAAAGACAAACAAACATGAAAGATAAAATAAAAACGAAAGACAAATAAAAACGAAAAATAAAATAAAAAGAATCATAAACGTAACTACTAATTTTGAATAAAAAAGACCAACAAATTGTAACCAAAACAAAAAATAAAAAAGGAATTCAAATATCAAATAAAAAGAAATTAAGCAAAAAATCAATATCTAAATATAGCTATCAGAATATATTTCAGTAAGGAATAAGTGAAATATAAAAATAAAATACAAAAGTAATGCAAAAACATACAGATAAATAAATAAATAAATAAATACAGATAAAAACATAAAGATAAAAACATACAAAATTAAAATACAAAAAACTGCAAAGCCAAATAAAGCATTGAAAATAATAAACAAAAACCGACAAAGAGAAAATATAAAAAACAACACTCAGAAAATACAAAAAGTACAAAAATACAAAAGTAAAAAGTAAAAAAGTAAATAAAGTTAATAAAGTAAAAGAAGTAGAAAAGTAAAAAAAAATAAAAGTAAAAAAAATAAAAGTAAAAAAGTATGCTAATATAAAAAGCAACACTCAAAGAAAACAAAAAAGCAACACCCAGATAAAATTTAAAAATAAAACACAAAGCAAAATTGAAAAAGATAAGCAGTGAAATTATAAAGATAATATAGAAAATAAACAACAGAATAACAGAACATTCACAAAAATATTTCACAACACTTGTGCACACAGGTCACTTGCTTGATACACTCTTGAAAACAACGAGAATCAATTGATAAATTATTTTGAAAATGATGAATTAAAAATAGAAAAAAGTGGGAAATTTTGGAAAATAAGTACCTAGTAGATTTATCTGATAACAAGGCTACTGCGCGGAACGCGCTTACAAGACTGACTTTAAGTTGGAGCGGGTGTTACATGCGCTTTCCCTTTCTTTAGGTTTTAAAGCGACTGAATTGCCGCATGAGGCTTGGTCTGGTCTCATGTTAAGTCATTCTGTTAGGCATGACCGGGCACACAAACACGTCATCGTCACGCATAGACTTTAATCACAGATGTGTGCAAACTTGATGGCATTGACGAGTTTTAGTGAATGCTCCCGTGAACAAAGAGTTAAAAGTCCAGTACTCCAATAGACACACAACAAATGAATGCAACTTCTTCTCGACTTTGAATCCTCAAAATGACCCCTCGTTTGTAATTTTCGTTTCATAATAAATAACGATTTTAAGGTACTTTAAGTCACTAGAAACTTGAAAAAGAACTGATTAACAAAATCATCAATGAAACAAGAATTGATATTTACTTTTCTCTTTGAATAAGTATTTAATTAGTGTTAATTAACAGTCACGTAAAAAGTCACTTTTCAATCAATTGTTTAGCAAGTTGGTTTTTAAACAATCGCTTAATAGGCAACTTTTTGCAAAATTGATTCGCAAATAAAACAAATCATTTATTTCAAATAAATTTAGAAACAATTGCTTTGCAAATAAATTTACAGATAATTTGTTTGCAAGTAAATTTACAGATAATTATTTTGCAAATAAATTTAGAAACAATTTTTGAAAAGAAATTTAGAAATAATTTTTTGCAAATAAATTTAGAAACAATTTCTTTGCAAATAAATGTAGACAATTTGTTTGCAAGTAAATTTACAGACAATTTTTTTGCAAATTTACAGACAATTCTTTTGCAAATAAATTCACAATTTTTTGGAAATAAATTTAGAAATAATTTTTTGCAAATAAATTTAGAAACAATTTTTCGCAAATAAATTTAGAAACAATTATGTTGCAAATAAATTCTTAAACAACAGTTTAACAAATAACTTTTCAAGTAAGTGGTTAAAAAATAGATTGTTTCGAACATTTACTTCAACTTTAAAATGTTTTTAGATTTTCGAAATTTAAGTTTTTCAAAATACTGGCAAACACTTGAGGAAGAATAATAGTTTTAAAAATACTCTCATTATTGATGAGAATGTAAAAACCTCTGTAAGAAAGCAATGTTGATAAAATCTTTTGATATTGATTAAAAGTAAGTTTATTCCACTTACGAATACATAGTTTACTATAAAAAATACCTTTCAACTGTTGTTTCCAATAAAGTCTCAGATAAAACTTCAAAAATATTTTGCAAGAAGAACAATTTGCAGTATGTACTATTTACAGAGTATAAAAATTTCATTTGTAATACATTCTTTCGAGCTTGTAAAGTATTTATCACTTGCTGCACAAGTCACTGAATTTGCTAAAGGTCCTTAAAAAATACTTGCTTCTCAAAATCCTCATTTATAATTTCTCATTCATTTCGGGCACGGCTTTAAAAAGATCAGCAACCAAGCCATAATCAGCCACTTGGAAAATTGGCGCGTCTGGATCTTTATTTATTGCAACTATGGTTTTCGAGTCTTTCATTCCTGCTAAATGTTGAATTGCTCCTGATATTCCCACAGCTATGTATAGATCCTGAAACAACGTTATTATTCAATTTTAATTGTTCTAAATTTATATTGTTTTAAATTGAAATTGTTTTAAATTTATATTGTTTTAAATTCAAATTGTTTTAAATCCAACTTGTTCTAAATTGAAATCGTTTAAAATTTAAATTGTTTTAAATTCAACATGTTTTAAATTCAACTTGTTTTAAATTTACATTGTTTTAAATTTACATTCCATTGTTACAAATTTACATTGGTTTAAATTTAAATTAAATGTTTAATTGCACAAATTGTGTTTGGTTGTTTTTGAAAATGAAAAAGCAGCTGAGAAAATTACGACAAAAATTTTCATGAAAGAATAAAAAGATATTCTACGAAAGAAAACAACTTTTTCGGAGTTTAATAATAAAATTTGTTATTAATTTAAAATATCTTTATTTAATAAAGATATTTTAAATTCGCAAAAATTATGAACTTACGGGTGCAACTATTTTGCCAGTTTGTCCGACTTGTAGATCATTGGGTACATAACCGGCATCGACTGCAGCTCGAGAAGCTCCGACAGCTGCGTTTAATTTATCAGCTAAGGTGTACAAAATGCTAAAGTTTTCTCCAGATTTCAAACCGCGTCCTCCGGAAACAACGGACTTAGCGGAAGCTAGATCTGGCCTATCGGATTTGCTCAGTTCTTGTTTAATAAACTCGACTAGGTTTGATTTATATTCTCCTGAAGGTGCGGGTTCAATTTTTCCATTGCCACCCTCAAGGGCAACTCCCTTGAAAGCTGTTCCTCTGACAGACAATATTTTCACACTGTCCTTCATCTTAATCGTCTGAACTGCATTTCCAGCGTATATTGTGCGTACGAAAGTATCTGGAGACTTAATATCAATAACATCACTAGCCGGAGAAACGTCTAGTTTCGCAGCAACCTAAAAACAAATAAAACCATTATAAAAATAGAAAATGAATAGAAATTAACTATAATAATAATTTTTTATTGAATGAGCACTCGTTTTTTCATACTATTCTTTATTGTCGAATTCTACTATTTAAATAAATTAAGTTTATGAAATTAGAGGACGCAAGTAATTTCATAAATATAATTTATGAATTATATTTATTAATTATAATTTATATTAAAAAACAAAATAATAAATATGAGAAGAAATAATGTGATAGTCTATTCATTAAAAATAAAAATAAATAAAATAAATAATAGTAGAATATAATAAAAAGTATATACCGTGGTGGACCCAGTTGCCGTCCAGTACCCAGTTTCCGTCCACTTACACCAATTTCTCCTATTATAATGTAAATTAACTTATTAAATTATTG
>WNHD01002358.1:0-15215 GCA_011057455.1 Ganaspis sp. Gsp50 | reverse complement strand
GGTAATCAAAAAAGATAATAACAATTAAAGAATAATAAGACTTCAAAACGAAAATTTAAAAATTAATTGTAATTTAAAAAAAATTATAATTCAAAAAGAAAATACAAAAATTGTGATTTAAAAAGATAAAAAAATGCCCAAACTCAAAAAAGCGAAATTCAAAAAGCTTGTAAATTAATTGTAATTCGAACGAATCGTTGAGTCGAGTATTTTAAATGTACACGCCAGTGTGAAAATATTGATTATTTCATCAGTTTTAGGTTTTAGCGACAATGACTTCATCAGCGATTGTCTGTAATGAAACAGAGGTTAACATGCTGAAAATGACGAGGTGCGAAAGTATGTCTGTCCGTTTGGTTGGTTCTGCATCTGGTTTGGGGGTCGCAGTTTAATTAACCAATCAGGACATTCCGGGCGTTTGCTGGGATCCAGGAAACCCGACTCCCTTGTGGATTTCCTACATTATACTCGCTCTAATTTATTCAACTCAGGCTTCGTTGCACACTTATATATAATTCCAGGATAAATATGAAATTCACTGGATGCAGAATGAAAAAAGGATTATTTTCCAAAAGGCCCCTTTTAAATAAATTTTCCTTTCAACAAATTACAAGTTTTTTTAGTTGAATACATTTTCGTTTCAAACGCCTTCTTTCAAAAGTCTTGATTCAAATTAAAAATTTTTGATTGGATCCAAAAATTTTGATTCAAATCCAAAAATCTTATTTCAAATTCGAAATTCTTGTTTCCAATTCGAAAATCTTGTTTCAAATCCAAAAGTTCTCTAAATCGGTTAAAAATCTTGTTTTCTTTCAATAATTCAAGAGATTGAAATTTCAAATCAAAGTGAAAAGGAATTTTTGTGTAAATATGAAGATTGGAGGAAAAAAGGGTAATATAATCGTTTGAAAATTTGATGTGGCGGGATTAATTGGAGAATAGGAACTTGTGTGAAAAAATAGCTGTCAGTTGTTATAACCGGAAATATAAATTTATAAAAGTGCAAATGAATGTTGGATATTTACGTAGATATAGAATCACGAACATAGATATCGTGCACGCGATGAAACGGCTTCCAATATTCACCAGTGGTTTCCGTTAGAGCAGAATCACTGGTGCCGGAAGTGTGGCAGAATCGCGGCGGAATTTCCGACACAGTCATGGTACCAGAGAAAGGTTCGGGAATTCAGTTCGATTCTCGTGAAATTTCAAGAAAAAGGAAAAGGTCAGCAAGAAAAAAGCCAGAAGAGTCACGTGCCCAAAGCGTGAAACTTAGCGGATAAAAGTGCTCTGCACACAAATCAGTTAATTTTCTTAGAAAGAATTCCGCAAGTACAGAGAATAGTTTATTTAAATTTGGTTTGGCTAAGAAGCGTCGAAAGTACAATTTATTAATATTCTGTTAATATTTAATCAATAATAATAACGGTTATAATGTTCATCCAGCATTCAAGTGATGTTCATCATTTTTGAATAATATTCATCTAATTTATTTAAATTTATCTAATTTGTTTAAATTTTTCTAATTTGTTTAAATTTATCTAATTTCTTTCAATTTATCTAATTTCTTTCAATTATTTATCTAATTTATTTCAATTTATCCAATTTCTTTCAATTTATCCAATTTATTTTAATTTATCCAATTTATTTCAATTTATCCATTTTTTTAAATTTATCTAATTTATTTCAAATTATCTGATTTATTTCAATTAATTTCAAATTCATTTAGAATTTATTTCAAATTAACTTAAAATTCATATAAAATTTATCTATAACCCATTTACATTAAACTTTTTGTGCACATATGAATAAAGAATTTTATAAGTTAATCCAAATGTCAATATTTTTCCTGAAGCTGACATAAATGTGATATAAAATCTTTATTTGAAACCTCATCAAGTGCTTCTACATTCGAAGATTTTAATTTCATATATGCAAAATAAAATAGTGAAAAAGACTTATAAACAAAAAATACGAATAATTAAGAAATACGATTAGATGAAAATGCTTACAAATGAAAAATACGAATAAATGAAAATACATATGCATGAAAAATACGAGTAAATAAAAAAATACAAATAAATAAAAATACTTATATAAATGAAAAACACTTACAAATAAAAAACACTTACAAATAAAAAATACTAATAAATAAAAATACTAATAAATAAAAATACTTACAAATGAAAATGCTTTTATAAATGAAAAACACTTACAAATAAAAAATACCAATAAATAAAAATACTTATAAATGAAAGATACTTATAACTAAAAAATACTTATAAGTAAAAGATACTCATAATTAAAAAGTACTTATAAATAAAAGATACTCATAATTAAAAAGTACTTAAAAAGCACAAAGTACATAAAAAGGAAAAAGTACTTAAAAATACAAAAGTACTTAAAAAAATACTTAGAACTGAAAAATATACATAACCAAAAATACCAATCAATGATAAATAAATAAATGGTAAATACTCATAAGCGATAAATATACAAAAATAACAGAAATTGCCAATTTTAAATTGATTATTAATCACACTATAAATGAATCACGCATATTTGGAGTAAAAATTGAAATGCGGCTGCATAAATGGGATTGAGAAGTGAATATATTTATGCGTTTTAGGGGAATGTGTTACACAGATGATGCTGAGACAGATAGCCTCTCGGGACATTGAACGCATCCTGTTCGATTAAACATCCTGCCATGGGTGCTTCTGGCCATTAAACACGCTTCTGTAGCCGAACCTAGTTCCTCTATTTGCGGACGCTTCTGTAAGGTACATTGTTTAATTATGCATTCTAGCAGTTTAGTGTGCCTATTGTGGTTCTGATGCCCAGAAATGAGCACACGTGGTTGTCACTCTACCTCACTAAGTCACTATTAAATCCCATTAAATTCTCAGCGTGTTTATGAATTTTTCAATAATCCTCAACTTGTATCGTTATAATTTATTCATTAGATTACTTTAAAAATTTAATTAAAACAAAATTTTGCAATTTAAGCAAGATTTAGATTTGAACAATGTTGTATCAGAAATTCTGCAGGATTAGAATAGAACTAGAATCCCGTGTAGAGATTCATTTATGGTTCCATTAAAATCAGTTTCGGAAATTGTCTGACCAAAACGTGAATTTACTACTTAATTGCTACGAATCCTTGAAGCCTATTTTACGGTAAATTTTTGTGTATCGTATTTGTTTTGTATTTGTTTTTTGTTTGCTTTTTGTTTGTTTTGCATTTTTTTGTGTTTGTTTTGTATTTGTTTTGTGTTTGTTTTGTATTTGTTTTTTGTTTGTTTTGTATTTGTTTTTTGTTTGTTTTGCATTTGTTTTGTATTTGTATTTTGTTTGTTTTTGTTTGTTTTGTATTTATTTTTTGTTTGTTTTATATATCAATATTTTAAATATTTATCCATTGTTTAGTAGTATAGGCCGTAAGTAGTCAGACAAACAATAACAAGTAGAGAAAAAATGAAAGAAGTGCTTCTACTATTTATTTATAGAAACAAGTAGAAAAAGCCGAATTTGGTCAGACGCAAACAGTCCTTGGAACTGGAGCATTTTTCAATTAAAATAGCAACTACAAATTATAAAAAATTGTTCAGTCTGCGACTATATTTAGCCTTTAAAAGTCTTTAAGTTTAAATTTATAAAATCTTCTCGACTTGCGCCGAAACTTAAATAAATCAACGTTAATTAATCATCTTTTAAGAACCTGAGTGATTTAAACGAAACGTGATGTGTAATTCATGAAATTTATTCTGTCGAGAAAAAAGCTTACCTCGCGTACTAGAGTGACTGTGTTGCTTCAGAAGTGTTTTTTCTTAGATAAAATAAGCTGATTCATAAAAAGAAAGAAAATTCAAATAAGTGTGCGCGCTCGTGTAAGAGGTAATAATACCACATTTATTCAAATCAGTTATTAGACTGACCTGTACGGTTGTACATATTGCCCCGGCATATGAAACAAATGGCTTGCCGATGTAAATGAATTTTTTCATTCTCATCAATATTTCTAAATAAATTTTTAATAAAAGGTCAGACTAAAAAATTCACCACCCACTGAGAAAATATCACGCGGAAAATACTTTTTAAAAACAAAGCAAAACAAAACCCAGAATATTATTAAGAACACAGTTTTCTTGAAAGAGTCAACTTGATAACAAAAATTATCCACAAAATGACCACAAAAAGTATCAAATTGACCACGAAAAGTATCAAATTGACCACGAAAAGTATCAAATTGATCACAAAAAGTATCAAATTGATCACAACATCTTCATCATTTTGATATTTTGATATAAATTTGATACTTTTAAGTAAACTGTGAATATTATCCAAAAAAGAATATTATCCGAATATAAGAATATTCGAATACCGTATAATTACCAGAATAACAACAATTGAATCTCCACTATTTGTGCAACTTTTCGTTGACAAAAGTCAATTTCGCGTGATGGAACAAAACACTCTCTTACCATACACGTTTTTAATAAAATTCCACCTTCAATTTAATTACAAAAATAATAATAAAAATTCCCAATAATTTTCCATCCACAATTTTATGTGAAATTCTCGATGAAATATGAAATAATTGAGATACTTTGAGGAGAAATTAGGATAATAATGAAAGGCGTTGCGTGAATTTCGCTTTTGTTTTGGCGGGATGCATTGTTTGGCTTTCAGGAAAAGAAGATACATAAAAATTAATATCATGTGGGAGGGTCGCTTCAACTCGTTAAAGTAGAACTTTAAATTGAAAATTACAGTAAAGTGATTAAACCGAGAGAAATATTCATAAGCGGCTTGAATCTGGATGCGGTCCGTGTGAGAAATTAATTTTCCACCTAGGACCGTAAAATCTGCCGTAAAGCGAAATCGTGGTGCGCGACGAAAATAACACTGAAGGGTAGTGCTGCTAGGACAGCGAAGCGAATTATTAATCGCTTGAAATCCAACCACTGGCAAACACTCCAAAGAAACTTTTAATATGAAATCGGAAAAGTTTTCCAGAAATCATCGACTTCTAAATGCCCTCCCAGGATTTCTCTACACTTTCCTGCAAAAAGAATTTAATTCCATATTTTACCTTGTTAATCACTTAATGTCGCAAATTTCTTTCTCAATTTTTCTCTTTTATTTTTTTGTATTTTTTTTGTTTCTTTTTTCCTTCTCTTTCTTCTCTTTCTTCTCTTTTTTCTCTTTTTTCTGTTTTTTCTGTTTTTTCTGTTTTTTCTCTTTTTAGTCTTTTTTTTCTTTTTTTCTTTTTTCTTTTTTCTCTTCTTTCCCTTTTTCCTCTTCTTTTTTTTTCTCTTGCTTGTTCTTTTATATTTTTCTTCTCTTTTTTATGATTATTTTTTTCTTTCCTCATATCAGAGGAAAACATTTTTTCATTCCTTTACAATCATCCTGCTTTCTCAAAAAAGCACATTTTTATTCTTCACCGTTTTTTTATAATTGTAACTTTTGTAAACATTTCGTAAATTTGTTCTAAAATCAAGAGAACTACAATCGACTTACCATCTGTAGGAAAAACGATAAAGTCGATCTCTAACTTATCGTCAATGACTATCTTGCGTAGGCCCTTAATTCTTAAAAATGAATATGCTTGTAACTTCTTTAGATTGCGTATTCATTCTCTAGACGATTTTAAAGTAAAAGTTTTTAAAAGATTGTTTAACATTTTTTGCACCTAAGACGTTAACTGGAACTTATTAAAAAGTGTAAAGTGTGACGAAGACGCTTAACGTCTGTCGAATCTTTAGATTCGGTTCTCGACAGGAAGTGTCTCACGGTTCTTTTCCTTCCTTCGAAACTCTTAAGAGGAAAGTTATAAGCTGGGGATTATTATGACGTTCTGATAAACGAAGTAGGTGAGCGGAAACTCACTTTGCTTCGTGAAAATGAACTTGAATACTTGCCATCATTAATGTTTCATAATAAACGCAAGCCAACAAAAATTGCTGCATTTCTTGACAATTAATTATCCAATCGAGGAATTAAATAATTATTTATCAAACATTGTGATCGCTTTTACAGCAATCTCAAATCGCAAAAAAGAAAATGAGCAAAACAGGAAAACCTGTTTTGCTCATTTTCTTTTTGTTCTTTATTTATTCTGTTTTGCATTTATGAAGCTTCATATATGAAATAAAAGTAAATAAAAAATCGACACGGATAAAAAAAAGCCGAAAAAATGAATGTATAGTAAAGTTTAGATGAAAAGAAACCGAATTTTTACGATTTCTAGGAATTGATATTCCCATACAAATTTGAAAGACGCTAAAGAACAAATAAAAGTTACATCTGCGAATAGTTTTCTCTTAGTGAATTTTATTGAAAATTTTCCGAGTTCCATTTCCAAGAGAGACGAGACTATTTCGTATAGCTTTAAGAATTCTCGTGACCGGTATTTGAGTTCCAGAGTCTTTTTGCTTTTCCAATTCGAGGTCTATAAAATGTAGCAAAGTTTCAGGGAAGAATGCGTTTCGAGAAAGCCCGCATGCATATTTTGTCTTTGCCGCAGATTTCGTATTCTCTCTGTCGTCTACGCCTTTGTTCAAGTTCAAAAACTTTATGAAACAACAAAAATTACAACTCCACCATCCTACTTGAGAGGTTCTTTCAATCCACGAAAGTCCTTCGTTTCCGATAAAAACTTTTTCCAAAGTCGACCATCGCTTTAGTCATAAATTCAATTTCGCAGGTGGCATATGATAATCAAGTTTCAGATTCTTTGGACAAAATCCAACTTTTGAAAACAGCTTGTCAAGATATGAAAAGTTGCATTAAGATGAAATTTAGCATTCACGCTATCCTTTCTTTTCAATGAAATTCAACTAAACTAGAAAAGATATTTTTTCATTAGAAAGATATCTTTTTTTCTTGGCATAAATAATAAAAATTTCGCAAAGTGAAATCGAAATTATTAAAATCACAAAAGTCATTTTCTATGGTCTAATTAGAAACGTTTTTTGTCTCTTTTTTTTCACGCAAAATACCAATTAACACCTAGAGAGTACAATTCCGAATTCACCAACCATAAATATTTTTTAACCAAGCTCGTATTTTTCAATTTCAAGTCACAGGCTAGAAAAGCCTTTGGTACTTTTTCAGCGGGACACTTTTTTCATTATTTACTGGCGGCATTTTTTCTTGTATTTAAAAATATTTTTGAAAATTTATATCTGACGGTGATGCAATTTACTCTTGGGGAAGCAATGAAGAAAAATGCTTACCGCGACAATTCGACTCTTTCGAGTTAAAATCGACGCGAACATCGCAACGCAAACGTAATTCCGAGCTTACTCTACGGGCAACCCTTTCGATCCATGTCGGCCATATAGTTTATTTCAATTATTTAAATCCCCGGAAGATTGGTTTAATCCAGTTCAGCTCAATCGCGGAGGAATCCAGTCTACGTGATTCGCCTCCCTGTTCCCTGTCAGTTTACTCGGATACGTAGATACCCTCTTTCCTTCCTTACCCTTCATCCAGCAAACCTACATCTCCCAACCTCCAGGTTTCATGCAGTTCACTCTGTTATCTATCCCGTTCTCTTTTCTACTCTAGTTTCCATTACTCCGCTTATGGAAAACCGTAGATCTGTCGTTTTTCTAGTCGGGAAAAAGATCCAAATTTTCCTCAGAAAGAGTAAATCTCTGTAATACTGTGATTTTATAAAGGACAGAGAGTTTAGATCAAGATTACCGCAGGGGTGGAGTCGCGACTTGAGGTAATTTCTTTAAAATTATTTTTAAAACTCGAAAATTTAGAGCGAGCTTTCGTTTTCTGACAAATAGTCAGCAAAGTTAGTATATTGTGAGTGTATAATATTTAATTGTTTAGAGAATCGAAATTCTTAATTATTGTTTATTAAATAATGATCCTAATTATTAAAATCCTAGTTATTAAAATCTTAATTATTAAAATCCTAACTATTAAAATCCTAATTATTAATTAAATTCTTTTAATATTAAAAATTATATTGAACTCTTTCCTACGTTTTTTTGCAATCAGAAAAATGTTTGCTTAAATGAAACAATTTTTTGATATATAGTCAAATAAATATTTGTTTATTGTAAACTTTAAATTAACATTTGTTTAATGTGAACAAAATTCAAACAAATATTTGCTTTATTCGAAACAATTTTGTTTGTTTTAAATAAATAATTTGTTGCAAAACTTTATCTTCGTTTGTAATTTGTTTGTTCGAACGTAAATTTGGTTGAATCGAACACAGATGTTTGTTTAATGTAAACAAGAATATCGTTTTGCAACAAATTATTTGTTTAAAATAAACAAAATAGTTTCGAAGCAAGCAAATATTTGTTTAGTGTAAACAAAAGTAACACTTCGCAACAAATTGTTTGTTTAGAATTAAACAAAATTATTGCCAATCAAGCAAATATTTGTTTGTTTAGAATAAACAAAATTGTTGCCAATCAAGCAAAGATTTGTTTGTTTAGAATAAACAAAATTGTTGCGAATCAAGCAAATATTTGTTTGTTTAGAATAAACAAAATTGTTGCGAATCAAGCAAATATTTGTTTGGTTTAAACAAACTTTTTCCCGCTGTGGATATTAAAAAAACAAAAACTTCTAACAATTCCACTGAAATTGAAAATTTTAAAAACCGTTTTAAAGATAGTTTCAAAAAAGTGTTTTTAGTAAGAGTAGGATTTGTGTAAAAACAAATCCGCGTTTTACTATAAAACCGTTTGATGGGATTTTGGCCGTTGCAATCCACTTTCGGTAAAATAAAGTTAAAAAAGGATAAGGATTTTAGGTTTATGATTTTTATGTAGAGCATTTTTTCACAAAAATTATTTATAGAATATTTGTTAAAGAAGGATTTTATGTCTTTTTTTTCAGATTTTGAGCTGATAGAGAGCAGCCTTTGAAAGTCAAGTAGTATAGGTGCGTTTTAGTCAGACACAGACTATAATTCAAATCTAAATTTTATAGAAATAATTCTGTTGTATTCTCTATTATGAATCTTTAAAATTTGATTACAAGTCTTACAGGATTTTATAAATCTATTTTACACAACCATTTTATAAAAATTCATCTACAGGGGTCTATTCAGAAATTCAGGGTTTTTTACAGAAATTTATTTCATATGGAAATTCTATTCTTCATTTTATTAGGAATTCATATATATAAGATTCTAATAAAGAGAACTCTACGAATTCTATTTAGAAATACATTTAAGAATTCTAAGTAAAACTTCATACATGGATTTCATATTATAATTCATTAAACATTTCTACATAAAACTTCATGTATGGATTTCATATTGAAATTTACGTACGGATTCTCCGTGCAACTTTATGTATGGATTCTAAACTGAAATTCAATTACGGATTCATTATAGAAATTCACGTATGGATTTGAAACTAAAATTCGAGCATGGATTCAATTTTGAAATTTAATCAATTCAATTTTGAAATTTGATCAATTCAATTTTGAAATTTGATCAATTCAATTTTGAAATTTGATCAATTCAATTTTGAAATTTAATCGATTCAATTTTGCAAATTAATCAATTCAATTTTGCAAATTAATCAATTCAATTTTTCAATACATACATATTTAAATTCATGTACGAATTCCATATTAAAATTCACGTAGGATTCCAAAGTGAAATTGGATTTCCAAACGAAAACTATTCGCAGATTGAAATTAAAGTTCGAATTTCATATAAAAAAACCATGCACTGATTTTTTTAGAATAACTCCATAAAAAAGTCTACAGAATTATTTCAGAGAGTTTTTAAATATCTACAAATGGACGAAATCAATATGAAATATGAAAATATGAACAAAATACATAAATATCGTTAATTTACCTTTTGGGAATTTTAATATACAAAGAACGTATTGCAGCTTGTTCGAGTTTCTCTTGATCTTGAAATTTTATTTAGCTTTTCCAATAAACTGTTATATTGTAAAAGAGAAGTTGCTGTTTTTTATTAAAGCGTATATTGGTGAATGAATGCCAATAATTTTTCATTCTCTGTTTTTCAGCGTTCCGCAGCTGTTGTCGCAGTCATACTTCATTCAAGCTGCGACCACAAAACTAGAACTTTTCCCCGGTCCAAAAGTTCTGTTACTATTTTTCCAAAATTTCAAGCTAAAAGGACAAAAAGTACAAAACCTTGTCCAGAATTTTCCGTCAAATATCTCGAACAATTAAAAGAAATAGCAAAAAAATGTTCAAAACATCTGTATTAGAATATTTGCATTCAAGTTGATTATTCTATTTTAGTATTTTGCATTACAGGTGTTTGTAACACTTGTTTATACATCATTTATTTATTACATTTTTTTTAAAGTCCGGTTAAAATCAACATGATTCTGGTTAAATTGTGAATCTTTACTACAAACTGTGGTACAGATTTGTTTTACTATTCTATTGTTACGATAATAAAACATGTGATATTATGTCAGCAAAATAAGTGATAATATGATAATAAAAAAAGTGACATTACGTTAGCAAAATAAGTGATAATATGATAATAAAAAAAGTGATATTACGTTAGCAAACTAAGTGATAATATGATAATAAAAAAGTGATATTACGTTAGCAAAATGAGTGATAATATGATAATAAAAAAAGTGACATTACGTTAGCAAAACAAGTGATAATATGATAATAAAACAAGTGATGTTACGATAATAAAACAATTGCTATTACGATAATAAAAAAAATGATACTACGATAACAAAAAAAGTGAAGTTACGAGAAAAAAATAACAACAATAAAAAAGTGATACCACGATAACAAAACAAGTGAAGTTACGATAAAAAAATAACAACAATAAAAAAGTGATAGAACGATGTATAACGATAACAAAACCTCTTTTGCAATTCCTAATTATTTAACACCCTGAGCATTTTAATGTCCCGTGTGAGCAATAATTGGAATCTGATCCCGAAATAAGATATTCATTTAACGTGTTAAGAACAATTTATCACTGGAACAGTGTACAATTTAATGTTAGATATATGCGGAGAATATAGAATGTCGATACATATCTCTTGCCTATGGCTCAGTTATTCAGTTTGAACACCTGATGGAATCATCGTTATCAGCTCTGTAAATTGGAATCAGGGAGATTTCACTGGTGAAATAACCAGAAAACGGGCTCTGAATAGCTTTACCGAGAACTTTCATTGTTTCAGTGAAATATCACTGATTCTTGTCACTAAAATTTTCACTGATGTGAAACAATAAAATTTTGTTTATCGCCGCACCACTTCACTGAACCGAACCTTTTCCACTCTCCACCTACCCGTCACACATTTCTCATTTAAATTCAAACTATTTCTATAAATTTAATCTCAACTTTTGCTCCATTTTGACATTCTCTTAAACTTTCAATTATTACGCTTTCAGATGAAATACCGCTAATTGCTTCAAACTTTTTGGCCCGAGGATTTTTTCAATTGCGCCCACTTTTTTTATTTCTATTGTTCACTATTGTCCACACTTTTTATTTCTTTTGTGGTTGGGTTAAACAAAAATGTCACAATTTACAATTTCTTAAATAAACATCAAATTTTCTTTAACTTTAACTTTCTTTTTCTTTAACTTTTCTTTCTTTAATTTTCGTTAAATACTCAAATTTTCAAATGAACATTACTACTCAAATTTTCAATTAAACATTACTAATCAAATTTTCAATCAAACATTACTACTCAAATTTTCAATTAAAACATTACTATTCAGATTTTAAAATAAATTTGAAATCTCAAATAAATTTCAAACTTATATTTTCAAATATAATTATTAATATTAACTTATATTTTCAAACTCAAATTTTGAAATAAACATTACAAAAGCTCCTTCCACGAATAAATTGACGATAAAGTAGATTTGATAAAGTTGATATCAAGTATACTTTATAGTCAATGTATAATTTAAAATTACAAATGACGAGAAAAGGTTGCTACACGTTGACTCGAAAATTGGACGTTTTTGAATGCGCAACTCGAATATAATAGAATAATGTAATTTTCGTTTAGCGTGTGTTCGGTGAACTGAATTCTAGAGTTGGGAATTCTTATCGCACAATCGGCGAAAAAGTTGAAAGGAAAGAGATTTGCAAAGCGTGCCGAATCCTGGTGAAAAGTAGTACGAGGACGATGTTCTCTTCGCACGGAATTTAAATCCGTAATGCCAACGTTTCTCGGCTGACCCGGTGAAGCTACTTAGTCGAGGGCACGTCTGACTGCAGGAAGTCCAGTACTACTTGCCAGCTTGTTCCAGAGACGTGCGTCGATTTCTACCGCTCTAATTTCACATCCCTAAGTTGCCACGACTTTTTGGCATCATTCTGTAGAACACCGCCGTGTCGTTATTTTTATCACGTCATAAATGCATCGAAACGATCCGAATGATGACCCAAATTGCTTTTTCCGTTTCTCGACTGCATTCGTAAAAAGCGATCGTTACGCAACTTTATTTTAAACTTTATCAGTCCTTTGTAATATTGAATTTCAAGCGCATCTATAAAACATTGTTTATTTCCTTTTAAATCTTCCATCAAATTCTCATTTCGTAAAAGATCGTAATAAATTTTAAACATGAAAATGCTTTTCACAGATATAAATCTTTGCGTAACGAAAACAAAAACTAGCTTGTTAATGGATACTGCTGGCTTCAACTTCGATATTGCAAAAAAAAAGAGAAACAAAAACCAAACCCTCAGAGATAGCATCACTTTTTATGTAACTTCACTATATGAAATTAGGGTGACTTTTTCCGAGGATGACAAGTGCAAGTAATCAGCTATTTTTAATTGTTCTGGACTTTATTAATAGTCACGGGGGAAAGAAGGTAATTTTATTCGGAACACTTTCTCGATAATGATGATAAGAAACGTTTAGTAAAGTTTAATTTCGTCAGTATACAATGATAGTGCAGAAAAAATGGCGAACATGTAGACCCTCCAAGTACTCGCTACTCTCCTCTATCCCTCCTTCTTCGATCCACTCTCCATCCACAAGGTGCAAAAACTCTTTCACGCCTCAACTGTAATTAGTTTCCAGTGGCCCGGTTCAGCGAGAGTGCACCACTAGTAGGGTAAAAACGTTAAAATAAAAAAT
Source organism: Ganaspis sp. Gsp50 (assembly GCA_011057455.1). Taxonomy (NCBI): domain Eukaryota; kingdom Metazoa; phylum Arthropoda; class Insecta; order Hymenoptera; family Figitidae; genus Ganaspis; species Ganaspis sp. Gsp50. The sequence continues at coordinate 2,097 of WNHD01002358.1, read as the reverse complement.
CCAGGTCATAGGAGATAAAGCTTTTTTGCGTCAGTTCAAGTCGAAGTTCCTACTGGAATTTGTGGTCGTCGTCCTCAGCGTCACCTTAGTCAACGGAAACTTTGAAAATCGCTCGAAGATTGATTTGTTGATTTTTTTATTTTCAGCATACTTTTTTGCATTTTGTGCTTCTTTGATGAAAAGTGGATCCGTTATTTTTTAGAGCTATTTGCAGGTTAAAAGAATATGTTAATAAAAAACTGAATGGTAAAAAATGTTGGAAGGTTGTGCGTAAATTGCAACTAAGTGTTTGAAGTTAAATACAAATAGAGAAGTAATAGTAAAAAGTAAATAACTTTGATTGGTACTTCAATAGTTAATTATCTATGTATGATCAAATACCTTTAGATCGTTTTCTATAATTGAAAACTAAGAGTAATGTCAATAGTTGAATACTTATAGTCAATAGTTGAATATCGATAGTCAATTGTTGAATACCTGTAAACAATGGTTGAATACCTATTGACAATAGTTGAATACCTGTAGACAATAGTTGGATACCTATAGACAATAGTTGAATACATATAGATAATAGTTGAATACCTATAGTCAATAGTTAAAAACCAATAGTCAAAAGTTAAAAACCAATAGTCAAAAGTTAAAAACCAATAGTCAAAAGTTCGAAACCTATAGTCAGTGGTTGAATATTTATAGTCAATAGTTAAATATTTGTAGACAATGATTCAAAATCTATGATTAATAGTTGAATACCTATAGATAATAGTTTAATACCTATAGTTAATAGTTAAATACCTATAGTTAATCGTTGAATACCTACAGTCAATCGTAAAATACTTATTGTGAATCGTAAAATACTTATTGTCACTCGTTGAATACATACAGTCAATAGTTGGATGCCTATAGCCAATAGTTGAATATCTATAGTCAATAGTTGCATACATATGATTAATAATTGAATAAAGTTAATACTTGAATACTTATAGTCAATAGTGGAATACTTATATTCAATAGTGGAATACTTATATTCAATGGTGAAATACTTATAATCAATAGTGGAATACTTACATTCAATAGGGGAATACTTATATTCAATAGTGGAATACTTATATTTAATAGTTGAATATTTATAGTGAATGGTTCAATATCTATAGTCCTTAATGAATAGTTGAATATTTATAGTTAATAGTTGAATACCTACAGTCAATAGTCAATAGTTAATAGTTAAATACGTAAAATTAATAGTTAAATATCTAAATCAATAATTAGATACGCATAGTTAATAGAGTAATACCTTTATTCAATAGTTAAACACCTATGTCTAATTGAATAAATATCTACAATAAATAATAAAAAACGCATAGTTAATAGTTAAACACCTATGTCTAATTGAATAAATATCTACAATAAATAATAAGAAACGTTTAGTTAATAGTTGAATACTTGTAGTAAATAGTTAAACACCTATGTCTAATTGAATAAATATCTACAATAAATAATAAGAAACGCATAGTTAATAGTTGAATACTTGTAGTAAATAGTTGAATACGAATCAATAGTTGAATACGAGTCAATAGTTGAATACGAGTCAATAATTGAATACTTGTAGTAGATAGTTGGATACGTGTCAATAGTTGAATACATATAGTAAATAGTTGAATACATGTCAATAGTTGAATACTTATAGTCAATAGTTGAATATCTATAGTTAATAGTAAAAGACCTATGGTCAGTAGTCAGTAAACTCAACACGAGTCAATAGTTGAATACGAGTCAATAATTGAATACTTGTAGTAGATAGTTGAATACGTGTCAATAGTTGAATACTTGTAGTAGATAGTTGGATACGTGTCAATAGTTGAATACCTATAGTAAATAGTTGAATACATGTCAATAGTTGAATACTTATAGTCAATAGTTGAATACTTATAGTCAATAGTTGAATATCTATAGTTAATAATTAGAAACCTATGGTCAGTAGTTAGTAAACTCAATACCTATAATCAATAGTTAAATACCTAAGTCACCTATTAGACACTAATAGTTGACTGTTGTACCCCTATAGTCAATAGTTAAATACCTATAGTGAAAAGTTAAACA
>WNHD01002357.1:0-15217 GCA_011057455.1 Ganaspis sp. Gsp50 | reverse complement strand
ATTTTTGTCAAAATTTGAAAATAATCATGTCGGCTGTTAAATGGTCAGAATTAAAGATCGACATAGTTTGTCAAAATCATAAAAATCAATTTACGTAGCTGTGAGAGTTAACATAATTTGTAATTTATCTTAAAACCACAGATAAATAAATGGTTTATTTTGATTAATTTACTGAATTTGCTTTATTAGTGTTGATCTCTCTTCCTCTGCGAATCTACCCCTCTCCGAGTTAATTTTATTAAGTCTAAGTTGTAAAGCTAGCCTGGTATAACTGCCGGAATATTCACTTGAGTTTTATTTCGTTTTAGGTTTATTTGAATTTTTCTGTTATTATTATTTCGTGATTTTATGAAGTCGAGTTCTACATGAATTTGGCGCATGCAGTTGCTATCGCGATTCATGTGAGATCTCGCATTTTGTTGGCTGGCTTGCGTATGGTTTTACCGAGACCCAAACTTGAAATTAGTAATATTGTTGTTATTTTATAATGTGATCCAAGAAAGATCTGGCGCCCCGGGTAATTTATTCAATTTTTTCTATTTTTCACTCAAGTGGATTTCCGAAGGTGACTGTCAATCCTTTTGGATAATTATGGATTCTCAATTAGATTTATTTTCTTTATTTGGCATAGAAATGGAAGATAGGATTTTGGTTTGAATATAAAATTTCAAGTCTAATTGTAATAATTTCAGTTAATTTAATTCTAATAAATTTAATTTTAAAATGTCGAACTATTTAATTTAAGTCGCCAATTCCTCATGGAAATTTAAGGTTGAGATTCTGAATCCCAATTTCATTTGCTTGATAATTTAAGTCCAAATCACCGTAAGCCCTAGAACGTTTGAGTTGCTGCTGTCGAATATATAGAATAATTAATTTATTAAAATTTAAAAACTCAATAATTAAGATTCAAATATTTAAACCTAGTTAAGAAAAATTCGTTACAACTTTTATCAGTTGTTAATTGAATTAAAAAATTTTGAATTACTAAGATTTAATAATGAAATTTAATATTATTTATAACGATTGCAAATATTATAATACTTTTCGTAGAATTTGCCCAAAGTTAAAAAAATATTGTAAATTAAAAGTTTTGGGGTGTTCTTAAATACGTAAGAAACACGTAAGAACCACAGTGCTATTTTATGACAAATATTAACACTAAGTAACAAAAGTAACTGGCATTTTTATTGTTTGTCGTTGTTAATTAAAGTGGAAGAAACCCATGCTGCATTAAATATGTATAAATTAAAAATTGTTATTTAAAAATATTAATAACAATTGAAATTATTAGCAATTGTCGAATTTGTCTGAAAATTGAAAAAATATTATAAATTTAGGTAAGTGTTTTAAAAGAATGAGCGTAAACTATTTAAACCAAAGAAAATATATACTTGTTAATTAAAGTTTGTTTAAACAGTTGATTAAAAATATTAGGAAGTAAGAAAGTATAGTAACTGGAGTTTTTCTATTGTTACTAGCCGTTATTTAAAGCGAATAAATAAGCCATGCTAATTCAAAAATGTTTATGTTACAAAATTGTTATAAAATTGTTAATAACAATTGGTATTATTAATTATTGTAAAATTTCACTAAAAATTATGAAAATAATTGATTTGTGTTCGCTTCTTGTCCTTGAAAATAAAAACGAATGGTTCTCGAAACGTCGGAACTTAATGTAATAATTTCAAAATTAATAAAAAAACCGACTTGTCCGAAAGTGTCATTAGACTTTTTAATATTTAAGAAAATACTGTTAATTTAAAATAATATTTTAAAAGAACGAACTTTAAACGACTAAAAATAATGAGACTGTGTATTTGTTAATTAAAGTTTGTTTAAACATTGTTAAAATAAAAAATCAAGTAAGCAAAGTATTTTTTGTAAATTTTAAGTAGTAATAATGTTTATTGTAGACGAAATTCCGTTAATTTCGCTCCAAACAACAATGTGATGAAAATTGTTTATGAAGATCGTTTATAACATAACAAATTAATTGCTTATAACAAAGAGTTGTACTTGTATTTACTTTTAAATTAATAAGCCTGAAAATTAGGGTAATTTTAGTTTCTACATGTGCATAATTTTAACAAGGCCACTTTTTCCACGTATTTCTTTATAACAAATACAAAGAATGTTTAAACAATATGGTTATCAGATAGAAATATTTTGGAATCATTGCTTTAATAATTTTTGTCACTTCTTGTTCAATAGAGACCATAGTTAAAAAATTATAATCCGTTAAAAACAAAACACTTTTTTTTTCATATTTACGGCTTAATTAACGATTAATGAAATTTTTTTTCAAACAAACGAAGACGAACATTTTATGCAGAATTTTATTGTCTTTAATTTAAAAAAAAATCTTTGAAATCCGTTAAAAAATATGGCCTCAAAGTTAATTTGTCCACGGGTACTTTTTTTGCCTCACTGTGAGGCCCTGAAGTGTACCGAAAAATTTCTGTTTTTATCGAGGAGTCGAATTTAACGTTAACGTTTATTATCAAATGAACGTTAATTATTGTAAAATATATCTTTTTTATATAGTTTAAAACGTAGATAAAAACATATCCAAAATTTGTAACGATCGCATTTTATTTACTTACTTAAAAAAATTCGTAAAGAAGCATCTGAATTTTGAGCTTCACACCGGGCTACTACCTTAAGCACTCACTTTGGGTGATTTTGTTTTGTTTTTATGTATTCTATGAAGTTATGCAAAGAAACTTTGGCCACATTTTTGCTTCAATTAAAATGTCTTCTATACCAACGTGTTAAGTTATTACCAGTGACAATTCCAATAAAGCAATAAATAAGTTAGCTTTGCAGAAAGCAATATAATTTAACCATTGACTAATCTTTATTACTTCAACAAAATAGTATAGTAAAATTTGAAAGCAAAATTCATAATATTCAGAAAGGTTTTTGAAAAATTATATTAATTCAAACAAAACTTTACAAAAATACGTTCCAAGCAAGAAGTAAATATATTAAAAAACAAGCTTATATACATTAATAATTTCTAAATTTAAATTTTGTTATCTCAAACAACGTAAACTTAATTATGACCACACTTTTGGTAATCAAACATGGTGTTGGTTGAGTAGTATAACATGCTCGCTCTTGCTCAGTTCTTATAGTCATCGGTATTACGAGTAGAAAATACACCCAAGCTCATTAATGCTGTCCACATTTTTGATTGTGCGCAGCAAAAAGTCAATGGTAGAATGGCTGCGCAGAATCTTACCGGAAGGACAGCATTAATAAGCTTGAGTATACTTAAGCGGTTAAATACTCAGAAATACGTAACAAAACACTCAAATACCATAAGAGGAATAGATTACAAAAAAGTAAACAATAAAATAACAATTTTCCAAGAAGAATAAAACTCGACCAAAATAAAACTATTTTACTCAACTATTACAATTTTACACTACTTGATTAATTATTTATCAACTAATTAGATTAAACTGTAAACTATTACTCTGTAGCATTTAAGCTAACATTAGACACTGTAACAGTAACACCTCCTTATCGTTAATAAATTAGATCTGAATCTGAGTTAAATTCTAAATTATCAGAAATGGGGTAACTTTACTCGAAATTTCTGTGATTCTAAATCCACTAATTCTGTAACTAAAATAGAAACTCTAACTTACAAAAGGACGCTATCGTTCACATAGTTATAAGCCTATTAGACAAAAGGTGTTCACTCAATGGCTGTCCGGAAGCAAGAGAGTAATTCAAATTCACTTTCAAATTCTTATAAAATTCGGAAGTCACTTGACGAGCTTTTTCTAATTTAAAACCCTGAGTATTTAACCTTTAACCTGCGGGAGTGGTCGTTATATTGACCACTCAAAATGCAGAAAATGTTTAATGTTTTTAAGAAAGTTTCATCAATTTTTGCACTGGTCATAGAAGAATATGGACATTTAGAGTTAATTCATGGGGTTAAAAGTTGCAAACAGACCCCATAAAACCATACCCCTTTGACAACTTATGCGGTTTGTGGATGCAACCAACCCCCATAAAACAACAACAACATGAGAAACTTTACTAACTATATTATAAATTATTCCAAGGGCACCAAAAAATTTTGACAAGCAAGGAAAGTATCACGATATTATCAAGATATATTTAGAGTCATTTCAAGGGGTTTGCCGTTGCAACAAAACCCCATAGAACAACCTCCACTTCACAAGAGTAGTAAATTTCACATATAACTATTGATTCAATATTTGGAAAAAAAGGTATATTTTTTATAATCATAACAAAATGAAAATTATTTTTTTGGGGTAATAGATATTATAGACAGTGAAAAGCAGCAACAAACTACCCATCAAAAACTACCTCAGTGTAAGAGAATCATCCCTTATTACTTTTGATTCAATTTTTATTAGTTGATGATATAAAAAATTCTTCAATTCCGAATATGAAATAAAACTGATAGGGGATGATTTTCACGCAAAGGGGTAGTTTTGAAGGGTAGTTTATGGCTGTTGATCACTGACAATTATATATCTAACATCCAAAAAAACATTTTCGTTGATTTAGGATGATCAAAAAAATTCCTACTTTACAAAAATAAAATCAAAGGGACAGGGGGTGATTTTCTCACACTGGGGTAGTTTTGAAGGGTAGTTTATTGCTTTTCATCACAGACTATTATATCTAACATCCCAAAAAACCATTTTCATTGATTTAGGATGATCAAAAAAATTCCTACTTTCCAAAAATGGGTAAACTAATGATGGAGACCATTGGCAGCGACGAGACTATGTACCGTATTATTATTATATTCGGTACGGCTATGCGTATCAATTACTCGGGTCATTCGCCAACGGTTAATAACGACTTCACGAAGAAAGTAGACTACTGTGGTCGCATTAGCTAGTCTTAAAGGAGTCACTTCCACCCATTTGGTGAAGTGATCCTGGTAAACTATAAGATACTCAAAACCTCTCGAGCTTTTAGGAAATGGTCCCATGATGTCAGTTGCCACCACTGTCCATGGTTCCTGAACGACTTTTTATGTCATCATACCTCGTGGCTTAGCCTGTTCCGGCTTATTTAATTGACAAACTTCGCATTTACGTACTAATGATTCAATATCTTTTCGCATACCAGGACAGAAATATAGGATAGCTACACGGTCATAAGTCTTTTGACCGCCTAAGTCACCGGTTTGAGGATTTTCGTGAGCTTCCTGTAAAATAGTTAATAGGTCATCTTTTGGTACGACCAATTTCCATGCATCAAGATCATCCAGTAGATCTCCAAGCAATGAGTTATTACGACATCGATATAATCTATTTTCAACGACTTTCCAGCCATGAAATTTGTTAGGCTCGGCAATTACTGCTTCCAGACGTTGAGTGTACCACTCATAATTTATTTCTTCAATAGCAGCGATTAGACTATCATCCTCGTCTTCAAACATACGAGACAATGCATCTGATACTTGATGCATAGTGCCTCTACCACGGATGACTTCGAAATCGAGGGCTTGAAGGTCGAGTCCCCAACGGACTAATCTTCCGTTCGGATTTTTCATTGTAGTAAGCCATTTCAGACTACTGAGGTCGGTTATCACGGTAAAGTGATAACCTTTCTAATAATACCGAAATTTATCGATCGCCCAGACAATAGCAAGGCATTCTCTTTCAGTCGTGGATTAGTTACGCCTTTTTAAGCGATAGAAAAGATTGTTCTTGATCCATTTATAAGGTTGATTTTTTTTAAGCAAACGAGTTAAAGCTTCTGAAAGTTTCGCGAAATCCTGAATAAATCGTCTGTACCAAAAAGTGGCACCAAGAAAACGACAAAGTTAACGAAGATTTTTGGGTTGCGGATACTCGAGGATCGGACGAACTTTTTTGCATCTACTAAAAAGCCCGTGTAATTTATCACAAACCCTAAATATTTGATTTCAGATACGCAAAAGTTACATCCATCTGAATTCAAGGTCAACACTGCTTCCGCCAATTTATTTATGACTATTTCTATGCATTTTAGATGGCCTTGAAAGGTCTTTGGAGCTCCATTCAAACCAAATGTAAATAGCATTGAACCCATACCAGGTACCATAAATGTGGTTTTAGCTTTATTGAGTTCTATAGTCGAAATATATTTAGCGAAATTTAAATCATCAAGAATCCCTAACATCAACGACAAGGAGTACGCGTCTTTGACTGAGAGGACATTGACCTTTCTAAAACCATTACGAAGACGATACGATCCATTTGGTTTACGAACCATCATTACTGGAATACACCATTCACTTTTAGAAGGTTCAATGATGTTTTGTTGAAGAAGATCTTCAGCTATTTTTACAAGTTCATCACTGACCTTAGGAGACATACGATGATTCTTCTGACGCAACGGACAATGCCATTAAGTATCAATCACGTGCTCTACGAGTTTAGTAGCAGGTAATTTATCTGGACTAGGCGGAATAACCCGCTTAAAGAATTGATCAAGTTCAACTTGTTCCCTATTCGACAAAAGTGATAACTCCGCACAATTATTTTCAACATTGCCATCCGGTGTTCAGAAAGTGAATTTAATGATTAGCTTTTCAGATATCCAAAGCCGCTAAATGTTAGCATCTATTACTAATCCAAAAATTTTTGCGAAATCCATTCCCAAAATACATTGATCAGTAAGACCAGGGACCAGTCGTACATTGAACTCATGGGTAACAACCGAGAGATTAAATGGCAATTTTAATTCGCAAATGATTTGTTCAATAGAATCATTGGCTAACATCACATTAACCGAATTCCATTTATTCAATTTAAACTTTCCTGACTCAAGTATTAAATTGCCGACAGAACCTAAATAAGTTTTAGACGACCCTGTACCTACTAAGATACTTACAAACGGTCATAAAGATGAACAGATTCCATAAAGCTTATCAAGATTTATCTTCACATCTGGCGAACCATCTGTGCCAGATGCAAGATGAGAATTTAGTTTCAGAGGGCTTCGACTCATCACGGAGTCATCAGCCAACTCAGAAGTTGATTTGGAATCAGCCAAGTTCGATTCCAGATTATGATGATAAGGTGTCTCATCTGTTATTATTGGATTGAATGTTAGCAATAGTATAATCATTTACGGTAAACGGTGATTGATTGAAAGGAGGGGTCCTCACAGATGAAAAATTTACATTATTATATATTATACTTTGCCACAATTAACGCAAGGTGATTCAGGTCCATGACTAGATTTGTTTATGTTTTTCGGTCTATTTAAATTATTCGAACGTGACTTATTCGAATTAACACCTTTGTTTTTATCTGGACGTAAATTCATATAAATTCTATTTAACATGTCCGACATGTCAAAATAGCGGGTGAATCTTAAATAAAGGTCCTACATACACGTGATGAAATCTGCACTCGATTCATGTGGACCTTGAATTCAAATTGCAACTTGTTCTTCAAGTCGCCACTAATAATTTGTATCGCTAAACCGTCATTTACAAGCTTATTTAAATTGGTACCAATTTGACCAGCACGACTTATTTTGTCGGTACAACAAGAGAGCGATACCATCGAACAAAAGGGGAATGACGCGTAAGACATCTTCTCCTGATCGACATGATAATTCTATCATGTCGTTTACTCGCGTAAGAAAATTTTTAAGACTAGATTTTCCATCTTCAAGAAATTTGAAATTTTATTTTCTAATTATTGATTCTATCGGTTTATTCGGGACATAGTGTGCCTGCGTTACCGCCTGCTGGGCATTAATAACTGGAGGTAATAATTGATTACTGCGGCTAAGCACTTCTGATTCCGATGAATGACTTATAAATTCGCTATCGACAACATTCATTTGCCGGCTCCTCGCCAGGTGTAGAATTACATTTATACGGTCTTTAAGGTTGCTAGACTTTGGCCCAGGCATGGGCTGATCTTCTATTAGTCTTGGCGTGGACGTCCATTTAACCGGAGACTGGGCAATACCAGTCTGTTTTTTTATTGCTGTTTTTAAATGCTTATACTAAGTCGGCTGTTCGAAACTGATTGCCGAGCAAGAAACAGTCGTGATCACCGGGTTTAATTTAATCGACTGACTATAAGTGACTTTAGAATCAGTACTCACCGAACTCATTGTGGTTACTCCCGATCGTTCATTGTGTTGTGAACTATATACCGTTGTAGAAAAATGGGTATCATTGTCCGGTGGTGGTAATAACATTAATTGCCTCATGGCCTCTAATGTTTTGGATTTATCTTCATTATCCGACTCAGTTTCCTGTAATTCGGATTTAATTGAAATTTCATCCGAAAAGGACCAATCACAAGGCTTTAGACCCGATGCTAATTTACGAGCGCGAAACGCACCATCGCGCAGAGTTACGGCATTTCCGAAAGCATTGATATTTAATTCTGTCAAATAATCGACTAATTGGTCTCTTGATCAAATATCCAAGGAGTTGACCCCCCCCCCTCCTGATTGAATTTAATTTACAAGCAAAATTTTTTAAAACTATTTTTACTCATTGCAAGTCTTCAATTTTATTCGTTTCAATTTATTATTAAAAGATTTTGGTTGAAATTAATAAAGCAAAATGATTTTATTTGAGGCGACGAATTACTCAAGCCAAATCCTCAATCAATTTACACAATTTAAACATTTTACTAATTTAAATCTATTATCAAAATTATTTTATTTTAATTAAATTTTAAATTCATTGCTCACAGTGTTTCAATTCAGCGAAATAATGCGTAATGAAGAGTCGGCCGCGTAGCCTTGGCCGATCTATTGTGTGAGTCTGACTCACGACTTTGTTCTGCATTTCGACTAACAAGTCGAAACTTATAGATTTTTCAAGTTGAGAAAATTTTTAATTTTATCACTATTTAATTATTTTAATCAATTTAAGATTAGTATTCTTTAAGACCCTAAGTACTGGGCGCCATTTTGTAAGCAGATTTTATTTAATAATTTCTTTTACATTTAATTTAAATGATTTTCTGATTACTTGACTTATTTCATGATATTCAATTTAAACTTATTAGCGCCAAGTTATTTAATTTTAAGAAAGGGCAAAATAACTAAATCCGACTTTATTTTTACTTTACTTTAGTTGTTATAATTTATGCCAAACTAACTCAATATTTTAATGAAACGGAAGAGTGTGGGGATAAGGAAAATAACAGTAATTTTAACATTGACATTTACTATTTAATCACACAAAACGGGATTATGAAATTACAATTCTTTATTTTATTATTGTTGAAGTCTGAATGAATATTCAGTCACGAGACCGAAAAAAGACAATTACACACTTAAAACTTCAGCACTGCATTAAGTTTATTTTAAATGTTAATGTGGAGGTAACTCCCCATCATTTAAATAAATGTTTATGTGAATACGTTTAATGCGCTTTGAGCACGCACAGATTTGTACTAGTATCTAATAATTACACAACTCTTTTATTTACTTTATCAACATCTGCATTTCTAGGCTCTAAAATTGCTTAATTGGATAAGTCATTTAAATTTCTCTCTTTAATCAAGTCGCCATGAACACCTAGATCAATATCAGTCGGTTTGTTTTCAATCGTAGTTTTCCGTTTTTCAATATTATCATTTAATTAATTAATTTCACTATTTCCTACCTTCAAAAGAAAAGTCTAAAAATTCAGATTTTTCAGATAATGCTTTCATATTATCAGCTAAGGTAAATTTAATGAAATATTTCCATTAGGAAGTACTCTTTATGGATAAACTCATAATTTCGTTTCTGGTAGCTGGCTCTTTTATCTGTAAAACTAGACTAATCTCCTTCTGGGATAACTGTTTTACCACCAAATAAAACATTAGATCAAATAATATTCCTTAAAGGACATAGCAGGATAAAAAAGCTGACATTGCCCCCAGCATAAACCAGTCAGTAATTTTACAGTAGGAAAGTATTGATTTAAAATTAATTTTCCCAAAAAATAATTTTTAACAAAAAAAATTTAAGGGAGTTATAGAGGCGTGAAGAAAAAACAAAAATTGATTTTTCTCAAAAACGGCTCAACCCATTTTAATGATTAAAATATATGTCATGACTTTCGATGAGTGAAATTTAAAAAACAATATGAATCACATTCACAAAAAAAACGACAAACAATTTTCTTTTTATAGGTTATGTTTAAGTCTCCACCTCCATATTTGGCAAAAAAAATGTATCTTTTATCCCTAAAAAATATCCTAAAATTTCAAAGTATTTAAAAGAGTAGAACATACTTTTAAAAAATGAAAAGTGTTACCGCGCATATTATCCGCCATTCACAGTTCTGCAGATCGTTAAAGCATATGAATTTATTAATTTTAAAAGCATTAATAACACCTTGTAGAGGTGTAAACTGTAATTGTAAACAACTAAAACAAAAATTATGAATTGCTTATTAGAATACGTTTGTCTTTAGCCTAGATCGATCCAGAAGCTAAATAAACCACCCTTATTAATTATAATTACAACCAAGTTTTGTAAGATTTTTTCTAACAACGGAATATTAGTTAAATTCATAATGATTAAGCTTCAAATTAAAAAGTAGAAAAATGAAAGATGTTTATCCGTTATCGATTTGTCATTGAAAATTTTCAGGAAGGCCGGACCGTTCCCTGACGCGAGAAGTCGATCTTCAGTCTGTGAACGTACTAAATGTCTCTACATTTTTAGGCGTAACTCGGTAACAAATTATCATTTTTTTGTTTCCTGAAGCTCGCTTTAAAGCAGAATTACGAACTCAGACTTCTGGATTTCAAAAATGTTTTTGTTTATATTTTCCTATATTTTTCCGGGCGTTGAATTTAAGAGAAGAAAATGATCCAAATTTATAATTTTTTGTCTTTTTTCCCAACTTCATAATTCAGAACATATTTTTCGGATTATCTATTAATACCACTCATTTTACATAGAATTTAGTAAACTTTCAAATCATTTTTTGAACATCTTTGTAGTTGTTCTAGTTCCCCTGAAATCATTGATTGAGTTATGGTATGTTTTATAGCGAGTCGCACGTAATCGTCCTGACACTTATGGACGGTAGTGTATAACCAAATTATTTAGGACCATTTATAATCACAGAATATTATTTGAAATCATAAATTGGATATAATCATAATTGGATCCAAAAACGATATCCATTGCTAACCATGCAAGAGAAATCCCTAGAATCATCTCCGAAGCTATCTAACTGCTGTCATTAATTCTATTTACAACCAAAGTAACGAGTTTCAGATGATTTATACAAATTTTTCAAAAAATTGTCAAACATTCTGGATGTGACATATTGAATTTTGTAAATTTTTTTACAAATACGGATTCAGAGACCCCAAAAATCCCCAAGTAACGGGTTTTAAATGGTTCATTTAAATTTTTAAAAATTTACCCGACATATTAGATCATCTATTTTGAATTTTTATATTTTGTAACAAATTCGGATTCAGCGATCCCAAAAGCCCTTTATGTTATAAGTCGAAAAAAAATTGCATTACTTTTTAAAGGAATAGCGAATTTTTAATTTTGAATGTTGGCTTTGACCCTTGCGGACCGGTGAGGCCACTACAGTGACTATTGAGGATATTGGCATCGTAATTTTTTCAATTTTTGATTTTTTCCAATTATTTTTGCAATATGAACATTCAAATTTCTAAGGTGAATTGCCGGCCTTCTACGAGTTAAATTCATATACTTTAACGATCTGCAGAACTGTAAATGTCAGATTATATGCGCGGTAACACTTTTCATTTTTTAAAAGTATGTTCTGTCCTTTCAAATGCTTTGAAATTTTAGGATATTTTTTAGGAATAAAAGACACAATTTCTTGACAAATATGGAGGTGAAAACTCAAACATAATCTATAAAAAGAAAATTTTTTAATTTAAAAAAAAAATTTATCGTTTTTGTGACGCGGTAAATTTTACCGGTCACATTTCTTTTGTTTTTGATTATAAATTGTCTTTCTAGTCCTTTTTTTTAATGACGAAGAACAACACCCACGATCCTCGGAACTCAATCAGCAGTACCGCAGTCGCATTATCGATCTAATTTTCGTATATTAATTGTCGCTTTCGTATTTTATTTTGAATTTCAATGTACCACCGTATCCGAGACCTCGAATCTACAGCTCAAGAGGACATCGCAATTCATCTAGAACGAGAACCTTTCATACCGGCGTATTTGTTCTCTATCTTTAATCTCTCCGCCCCTTCGTTCCCTTCGTTCGCTATAGCTAGCATCATCGCACGGCGTATCGACACTTCGACCGTGGATCATCGATCTTCATTCAAATTCGCCGCTATCCACGTTGCACGTGTGCTGTAACCGAAATGCTTCAAAATATCTACTGTCGAATCAGGAAGTAATTAAGCAATTTAATACGACGGCTACCTTGAATTTTGATGATTTCTGTGCAGGATCCATTTGTAGATGAATTCCATATTCAAGACCCAACATCGTGGACAATTCTTAAATAAAATTTATTTAATATTCAGACAATTTAGAAAATCGCCATAATTTTCTAAATTAAAAGCAAGAAAAATGGCATCTTGACAAATTTATTACATTATTATTTATTTACTAATTTTCGCGGGAAGGTTCTAGGTCAAAATTCGGCCTATAGGGCCGAAACTCTGATGCTTGTGCTCTGCCGTTTGTAGGCGTGTCTCCTGGTGTTAAGAACAGATCGCCAAGCTCGACCTGGACTTGTTAGAATCCGGTCTCGCTGAAGACGTGACTTGAGAGTGGAAGGATGGATCACCATCACAGTGTCTTCTTTATTTATTAATTTATTTATTCCTTTTTATCTACACATGGCACAACACTTTCCCATCCAGCCCTGCCGAAAAACTACTACTTCCTGCAAACAGAGCTAGTGTTGCGCAAAATAACACAGAACAAAAACAGAATAAGAAAGGAAAGAGAGAGAAAAGAAGAGAAGCACGTGTCGCTACCGGAAAGGAAAATCATCATTCTCCACTCTTGTAATTGTCGTCGTTGTAACAAAGATCTTGGGGAAGTTCCTCCGTCGTCCGAAAATTCAAATTTGGAAATAATGAAATAATTAAGAACGAGTTACAAAAAGAAAAAAATAGAAAAAAATAAAAGTTTAAATAACTACAAAAAGAAAAGAAAAAGAATAGAATATACAGTTTGTTTTTGTTAAAAACAAGGGAAAGAATAGATCTTCGAAATTGATCATGTAAGTAGTTATTTTGTTTCTCTTACAAGCGTAAGCCTTCACAGGCGTCTTCTTTCTTTTAATTTAATTTTATCATGCGATTTTTGAGATGTTTTCTTTTGTTTGAACTTCTATTTTCTTAGAATTTTCGCGTTATGATAATGTAATTTTGTAATTTCTTAAGCTTGTAAAAATAAGTGAGTAGTTTACGTAAGTGCGAGAGAGAGAGACGCGGTCGCGGCTGAAACATTTTTTCTTTTGTAATATAAAATTTGTTGTAATCATTTATCTCAATTTCATGTCATTTTCGTCTATTGAATTTTGTATAATATTTAAAATTGTGATAATTTCCCTTTTTGATTTGCGATGAATCATCAACATAAATTGTTTTTTGTTATGGCGACGACCTTGCTAAGGTCGAGATACAAAGGGCCTGGAATCAAGTTCAAATTTAACTTCTAATGCATTTAATTTTAAAGACAAATCCCATGCGTCATCTAGACAATATACAATTAAATTATTTTAAATTTATTACTTTTCTTCTACCAAATGAAATTATTTCGGTAAATTAAATCATCAACTGATTGTAATTTAATCACTTATTTCCGAATTTTGAATTTTTGTAAATTTAACCGATAAAATAAAATTTATCTTTTGATTAATCTCTTTCGATAAAGATTAATTAATATCATGGAATTTTTCTTGAATTTTGGTTTTGTTCTTTCTGAGTTTGATGTATTTTGCTCACTATTTAAGAATTTTTGACTTTAATTACTAATTAAATTTAATTTAACAATATGACCTTTAATTATTTATTTTTTTTTATATTCATGAATCTTGATTCCAGGAAAATTATATATATTCTCTTGGAATGTTGCTAATAATCTTTCGACATATTTAAGCGATGTGATGAGGCCATTTATTTCTCTTTTACCCTTTTTATTTTCTAAATATAATTTTGTTATTTCCTCCCTATCGATACCTGCATTTATTATTTATTTGAAATTGTTTAAACATCATTTTGATTATATAAGATTTGATTTCCCCCACTTTATTGTTATTTTCCTACCGACCACTGAATGATGTGATTTTCTTTAATTAACATTTAGTTTACGTTTCATAACATTTGTTTATTTTCTAAATTTCGTTAATGTACAATATATATTCAATTCTCTTAGAATTATTATTATTGATTCAGAGTATGATTGTAATTTTCCTTTGTCAATATTCTATTTTCGAAACTTATCGATTGTTTGTTTTCTAACAATTTGCAATTTATAACAATTTTCGATTCTTTTGATTATTTATTATTTGGCTCAAATGTTATTTTCACACGCCTTTATTCTTTTATTTAAATGAATACATTTTGTTAATTTAATAATCGAAATTTTCTTAAGTTTTATTTCTAGTAGTTTATGTTTTCTTTGTTAAGTGACAATAAAGAAACCTACCCTGTCTCCTTTACAATGTTGAGAGCCGTGCATTTCCTCTGACTCTGAGATGAAAATTATTCTTTTGCTAACTTTACATCTTTTCCGTTGGAGAATTACGGGATAACATCTGGAGGTAGTCCTACTGTAATTTAAATTTAGTATTGCTTTTGATTTATCGAAGGTTTTTAATTTAGAGTATTCGGTAATTATTCTTATAAATTTTAATTGCGTATCAAACTTCATATTTGAGGACTAAAGTTCCTCCCGCGTATTTTATTGTGACTATCGTCAGTAATTTTAATTCGGTTGTTCGTTACTGACAAACTGCGTTCCCTTTTTGCGTTAGGTATGGTATCCAATCTTCAGTATTCAGCTCGGGGACATTGAGGATTAATTTAGTACTAGCGTTTTTTTCCTCGCTCGCTAACGCTCGCTCGGATTTTTTTACATTGAAGTTTTTTACTATACTTTTTACTAATTTTTTTTTATTTATCATCATTTTATTATTTATTATAATTATGAATTGTTACAGAAATTAAGATTTAACAAAATGAAATTAATTTCAGTTGATTTGGAAATATATTCGTAATAT
>WNHD01002356.1:0-19429 GCA_011057455.1 Ganaspis sp. Gsp50 | reverse complement strand
TAAATCGAGCCCGCTCATTTGAACCAATAAGAAATTTTGAAAGTCTTTTCACTATAGAGGCGCTGCGATTGCTAACTAAGCCTGGCTACGAATAGAAAAAAAAATCAGCATCACTTTTCTTTTCAAGTGGGAGCTCCTTATACTACTTCGTGAGCACTATTTTTCACTTTAATGTAAATTTTGAGGTTATATGTATCAAACAACATTTATTTAATTATGTGAATTGACAAAAATCGTATTTATCCACTTTTATTAGCTCACTCCTCAATTTTAGTCTGTATTTTTATACAAACATTCTCAATGTTTTTTTTACTGTAACATAATAATTGATATTTTTAAATGGACAATCACTATCAAGCTGATTGTCAACCACTGTATCGAGCGGGTCAATAACTGTATTTTTGGCTTGTTGGATTCTTTTTTACATTTTTTTTAAATATATTTTTAGTGTTTTTAAAGCAATTCTTTCTTACATGAGGTCAATTGGATAATTTTATAACTTCTCAGTTGGTTTTATTTACTATTTCATCAAATCTGGATGCATAATTAAACATTTATGTTCGACTTTTCCTTAGATGCGGTCAATCACTGTACTGTTTACCCCTACAACTCTTGCACAACATGCAATTTCATTCAATCATAGCTTTGATTTTGAAAAATCATAAATTTTAGATTATAAATCAGATTATAGAAAAATAAATTTATTAAAGATTTATATTCAGAATAGAAATAGGTAGTGTCAATTTTTGCTGAAATATTAATAGACTTTCTAAAATTTATTTTGGCATTATTCAATGTAATAAATAAATCTCTTTAGATTGCGTATATTGCGTATAAAACATGGCGTATCATTTTTTTGAAAATTGTTCGATTTTCATGAAACTTGGTATCTAGAGCTTTTTGGCGTCACTGATTACAAATCTCTAATTTTTTAAAATTCAACATTGCGGATCCAATATGGCGGACCATTTCTTTGAAAATTATTCGACTTTCATGAAACTTTGTATCTAGAACATTTTGGGGTCGCTGATTATCAATCTGTTTATAATATTTCAATATTCAAAATGGCGGATCCAATATGGCGGACCACTTTTTTGAAAATGGTTCGACTTTAATGTAACTTGGTATCCAGGGGTTTTTGGGGTCGCTGATTACGAATCCGTGGATAATTCTTTAAAATTCAAAATGGCGGATGCAATATAGCGGACTATTTTTTGGATAATTGTCCGATTTTCATGAAACTTGGTAAAACAACTCAAAATCGAGATATAGAAAGTACAGTATTGAAAGGTGAAATTGTTTTCAGTCCTTAAAAAAGGAAGTGGACTGGGATCGATCGACGGAGGAGCGCAGTGCGAGTAGTGAAATATCGACGGACTACAGGCTACCCCCAGATCCGGTGAGTCCTTTTTTTGCACTTTTAACTTTATATTTCATCGATTATTCTTGTTCTTGTATTTCTCTTTCCTCTGCATTTATATCAATAATGACTACCGCCAGCTCAACCCCGCACTCATCTGCAATCGTCGATAAAATAAGGTCGTTAGGTTGCGGATGATATTGCGACATATTTTTACAATAGCAATGCATATAATTGCAGCGTGTTATGTATCGTATTATATCACATGAAATTTGTTGTAAAAAAAAGTCGCTCCACAATTTTTGACGCTAACTCGTTACAGGTAACATTCTCTTTTTCACGAGGCAAACGCTCGCTTTATTTAAAACAATAATACACTTCTCTTTGCAAGATGTACAATTATTTACAGTTTTCTTTTGAAAAACGTTGATATCTTTTTTATTATAATTTACACATAATTTACAAAAAAAGTAATTTTTAGTTGAAGAATAGAAAAATGCTCCCTTTCTAAATATTAACCATAACTTTTTTAAAAAGAAAATAACGTGCCTTTCTTGTCCATGAGTATTTACCCTAACGAGTTACGTTTTAATATATTCAAGTGTCAAATACTGTTGACATCTTTTGCAAGAAATAAAGAAATTCAACAAACAATTCTCTGATATTATCGATACGTAACGGTAACGCTTCTGTTAAAATTCAGTGGAAACGTAATATTCAAATGAAATTTGCATGTGGGTCTGCTGCATGTGCCCAAATGCTTTGCTATCCGCTGCTCTCCCTGCCAGTTAAAATCGTCGTATCGTCTCTAATAACCGTCGAACCACAAATTAATAAGGATGTTTCCAACCACCGATTCTACAAGCATTGTAAATAACTCTTAAACCTGATCAACGATTTTTCATTGGGTCACCAAACACAGTATCAAATCGTGGATCAAACAATTTTTTTCAAATTTGACTCTCCAGTTCATCAATCATTCATTACTCGTAATGTTAACTATCAATTTTCATCTACTGTCATGTAAAACTGGTCATAATTGAAACATTATTAATATCTTCCGATTGACTGCACTATCCAATTCTTTCTTTCTCGTAAATTTCATTTTTTCGACATTTTCGCATATTTGATTTCGTTAACATTGATATTAAAATATTTCGACTTGGTATTTGAATAAAAAATGTATCAAAAAGTTTATTTCGTTTAGAAAGACTAATAAAGTTGAAAAAATTGAATCGAAAAGTCTTGTATCGTTTTTCAAAATTCTTAGCCGTTCAAAAGTTATTGTGATTTAAAGTTGACAAATCACATGCAGGCCGGTCAATCTCGTACGTGAGTGTACGTAAGTGTGCGCGACTGATGTAACTGTACGTGAGTGTGTGTGAGCTTGTCTAACGATTCCGCTAACGGCGGTAATGATTGGCTAACTTTAAATCGCGATAACTGCTAAACGGCTAAACATTTTGAAAAATGGAAGAGGACTTTTCGAATTCGTTTTTTGTCCCATTTTTGCCTTCTTTATTGTTTTTAATTAATCCGGCATTATGAATTAATATTGTTTTAAATATTATTACTATATTTAGTCATTTTTAAAAAATATAGAGAAATTAAAAATGAAATCTATATGAGATTAAATTAATAACGGTTGTGGTTAAAAGATTATTAATTTTTAAAAATGAGATGAATTGGAAAAAGAAAAATTTTCCGCCAATGGAGAAGAGCTTATTTTGTGCATGTTAACCATTTATCGATGAGTAACTCGTTTTTGTTTTGTTTTTTTGAGACAAAAACATTTAATTCAAAGTGTTCCTCGTCTTTCACAATATCGCCCTCTCTTTCTCTCTTCTGTATTCGTCAGCCAATCGTCCTTGATCTTTCTCGTGTCTTCTGCTGAAAAACACATTTTCATTTCTAATTCATTTCAATGCTAAACACACCTTTAAAAAATAATCTTTATTGCCCTTCATTCAATTTTATTCAACTTTCTTCTCATGACTACATTGATATGTGAAGATTGTTTCTCACTTTAATAATTTCAAAAAACGCATTCTTAACATTAAACATTAGTAACATTAACTTATAACCTCTAAATCTTACCAATATTAAACATTAAACGTTATTTTTACATTTAATAATTTGAAAAAAAATTATTCGTTACGTATTTTTTTTTTTAAGTTACTTGTTGTGCGAAAAAGTTATTTTTTGTATTTTTATATTGAAAAATGAGTAATTAATATGAATAACGTTCATAGGAAATTAGTTTTAAAAATATAGTAAAAGTTACTGAATTCTTTGGTAATTTAACCAGTAAGAAATAAATAACTTCTTGGTAATTTGTTCTTGAAATTAATAATTTTCTTTATTCCAACAAATCAAGTATTTAAGATAACCAAAATTGTTTGTTAATTTTACAAGAAAATTATGGTATCTAATACTAAACTTTCTTTCAATTAAGCAAGTAAGTGGTAAAAATTACCAACTAGTTTCTTGATCATAACCCAAAAGCTAGTGTAATTTATTTGTTAATTTAACAAACAATGTAGTAAAGGTCACCAACTATTTTGTTAATTTGACAAAAAAGCTAGAAAATTTTACTAAATATTATTTCAATTAAACTTTAAATTTGGTAACGGTCACTAATATATTTTTCGTCTTTTAAAATCATTTTTAAATTAACTAAGACTAGCAAATTATTTTTTAAGTTAACCAAAACTATATAAAAATTTACTAAACCTTTTGTTAACTTAACCGAATGACAACACTGAAAAAAATAAAAGTGATTACTAGTGGCAAGTTAGTAAAATTAACCTTAAAAACTGGTAAAACTAACCATTTTTAACCAGTTACTTGGTAAATATAACCCAAAAGAACTAGTAATCCTTCCTGCCAACCATTTACATGGTGAATAGTACCATTTATTTTTTTCAGTGAAGTAGCCTTTACCACAATGAGAAAAGTGTCTGGTTAAAATAACTAAAATTCTGGTTTAATTGTAATTTTTAGTGATTTAAAAAGATGACCTTATTTGGTTAAAGTAACCGCAGAACTTCTAGTTCCTTTCACCAGAATTCTGGTTAATATGATAAGAATTCTGGTCAACGTAACAAAAATTCTGGTTAACGTAACAAAAATTCTGTTTAACGTAACAAAAATTCTGTTTAATGTAACAAAAATCCTGGTTAACGTGACAAAAATTATAGTTAATTTAACAAAGAAAAGTAGTATGGGCATATTTAACCAGAATTCTAGTTATTTTAACCAGACTTCTGATTCCTTTAACCAGAATTCATGTGAAAGAACAAAAATTCTGGTTAGATTTACCAAAATTCTAGTTACTATAACCAGAGAAAGTACTAAAGACATATTTAACCGAAATTTCAGTTTTTTTAGCCAGACATTTTTTCAGTGCAAACTGTTTTATTTTGCTATTTTTTTTAAAAAAAAACTAGTAGCAGTTACTAATGTTTTTCGTTTAATTTGTCTAATAAGCTGGTAAATGTTACTAAATTCTTGGTCAACTTAACAAAGGGAAAAGTAAATTTAATCAACTTCAGTGCTAATTTATCTAAGATATTCGGTTAAAATTTACTCATCTTTGTAATTTAACCAAAAAATAGTAGAGGTTACTAACAACCTAAATAAGAATGGTGACAACATTGTTTATGAAATAAAAATATCGTAGCAGTTACTAACATTTTTCATTTAAAAATTAGATGAGAAAATAAGAACAACTTTTTTCTGTTGACTAAAAGACATAGTAAAGGTCACTAATTTATTAATTGTAGCCTACCAACTAGGATAGTAAATGTTATCCAAGTTTTTGCTAAAATAACCAAACGTTTAGTAAAAGTAATCAAACAATAGTAAAATTACTCAAACGATAGTAAAATTAATCAAACAATAGTAAAGTTAATCAAAGATAGTAAAAATAATCAAACTATAAAGAAATTAATCAAACGTTAGTCAAATTAACCAAATATATAGTGGAGTTTACTTACTGCTTATAGTTAATTACACCACAAGGGATACAAAAATTTTACATCAACCATTAGTGTGGTTAGATTTACCATTTTTTCTGGTGTTTTATAGAATTTTAGGATAGTATTATGATCATTATTTTTTTGAAATAAAAGTTCTTAATTATCTTGAGAAATTTCTAATTAATCAGCAAATTATAATAATTATTTTGTCACCGTACTCTTATTATCTAACATTTATCTTGTTACTAACAAATACTTCCGATAATTTTTAAGTTAATGTAATAATTCTATAACTTAATATTAAATCAACTGTTGATTGATATAAAATTTGGTCTAAAAAAATTGACTCCAATTGCCTAATTACTTTCGCTTTTTTAACATCTTAAAAAGTTGTCTAGTCTTTTGCAATTAAAAAGCATCGAAAGTAGAAATTTTTTCTTTTATCAAAATTCCAAATTCAAGGTATGATGTAAAAATCAATCAACAGAAAATCTATCATTTTTGGCAGGGTTAGCAACGTAACAATCGCATTTCTCTTTTTTGATTCATCATAAACTGTCTGTCTGCAAATAAAAAGTGATTTGCTTTCGATTCAATT
This sequence comes from Ganaspis sp. Gsp50, assembly GCA_011057455.1. Lineage (NCBI taxonomy): Eukaryota > Metazoa > Arthropoda > Insecta > Hymenoptera > Figitidae > Ganaspis > Ganaspis sp. Gsp50. The sequence goes on along the minus strand of WNHD01002356.1, from coordinate 13,491 downwards.
TTAACATCGCATCTGCGTTCATTTAAAAAAGTCTGATAGGAACCTTTTTGAAAGTTGTCTATATTTGAATAGAACCCATTCTAAAAACAAATTTGTCCGTTTTTTACTACTGAAAAAAGTATAAGCTGTGAATTGACTGTGCCTGTTTTTTTATTAATAAATAAATTTTATTATTTTCTTTATTTTTTAAACGAGCCTTAATATTGACTACAGTATTCGTTGAATATTGAAAATTCGTTGAATATTGAATATTCGTTGACCATTGTACTTTTAGATTAAAAACTCTTGATTTTCGTAAAAATCGATTGCTCTTTTGAAATTTTTTTTTAATATTATAGACATATATTATAAAATCGAATAATTTCTTGAATTATAAGAATTTATTACGTAACAAAATTCCTTGTATAATAAAATTCATTATAAAATACAATTTGTAATTTAATTTCATTTTTTACATATAAAAAATATAAGATAATATTTATCTTTGGTGTGAAAAGATTATAAAATATTAAAATTATTTTTAAAAAACGAAATTCTTTTGATTAATTTTTAAAGTCTTAAAAAAAGTCACAACAAAATATAGATAGGCTTAAAGAAAAGTTTTCGGCTCAACTTGCATATGAAAATTCGATGTCGTGTTAAATATTTCAATTCTACGAAATTTTTACGGAATTTTTATAGAATTTCTACGAGATTTTTACAGAACAGTTCCCTTTGTGATTCAAAATCAAATCTCTTCCTTTTCTAGAAATTTTCACTCATACAGCACTTATTGCAATTTAAAGTTGTGCAAATAGGCGCGGCCTCGCGTTACGGCGCTCACGCCGCGTATTTTTGGTTGAATGTTAACCGCGATTACTTCTAAAATACTTAAAAAAAATTTTAATTGTAAAGGAACTTTCCCATTCGTTTTTGCAATGGAATTCTAAGTTTGAAGTCGATTTCCAATGTAGTATTTCTCTGGAATCCTACATTGAAATACAAACAAGAAAATTGCGATAAACATGTTCTGAGGAATTTCTATAAACATCTTTTCACTTAGAATTTTCTTAATAATTGGATTATATAAAAAGGGATATAGTCATTTACAAAAAGAAAAATAGTGAATGAATTATTTACAAAATGAAAAATAGTTGATGAATTATTTACACAAGAAATAATAAATAGCATAGTATAATTAATAAATAGTATAATTAATATATAGTATAATTAATATATAGTATAATTAATATATAGTATAATTAATAAATAGTATAATTAATAAATAGTATAATTATTAAAAAGTATAATTCATAGTTTTTTGATATCTATAATTTGGTAAAACTTGTTAATCAAAGAGTCTGCGATTTTGTAGTCTATTACAAAATAAAAAAGCTACTGCTTTTTTCAAATTAAATTTGTTTATAAATTTCCCCTGAATGATGAAAAATATGATTAAATGTTAATTATTTTCAATAAAGGTTGCGCAGTCAATGAAACCTTGTACTTTTTCTCAGTGTAGGTTCTATTCGAGTCCTATTCAATTTTCAAGTGAGGCATACTCGTCAATTCGAGCATATCGACTGGCGAATGTGTCGCAAAAAATTCTCCCACAACAATCAATTCCTAATCCTTCCTGCCAGCCTTGTCTTGCTAGCTCACTGTCAAGAAGTTGACCTTCGTTTTTGGCCATGGTTGTTTTTACTACATATTTATATACATATATATATATATATTTATATATACACATATATTTTCTATACGTTATATCTCGTTAATATATACTCTATATTCATTTGGCATATATGTATATCGTTGTAAAATTACAAATAATCTGACATTCATTATACATATGTCATTACTATTATTGTTATTATTTCATACGATATATATCTGTATTCCAATTGCTGTTTTGCGTTAAGTGCAATATATTGCGCACACACACATACACGTATACATCCTCGTATATTTATATGTGTCTGTGCGCGTGTGCATATGTATAATTTATATACGTTGTGCATATTCATATATATTGCGCTCCTGTTGAAAAGGAGGGACGAGGAATTCTAGAAAAGGGTGACTACATATCGAGAGTAGGTCCTTTCTCATATTCTACTTGTTAACACACTCGATAAATTTTTTTTCCATTTACGCTTACTATTTTAAAAAAAAGCCGCAAAGAGCAGGCGCGCCAAACAAAAATGAGCGTCAACTTCTTGTGCTGCTGCCGTAATTCGACACGCGCGTAAAAAACACTTTTCGTCATATTTTGTACATATTCTGTATCTTTTAATGAAATCTGTCCGTGACACCACTTACCTATTAGAAAAAGAAAAGAAAGAGAGGGAGAGATTCTTTATTCGGGACGATACTACGATCTCTCGACGTCTGAACGCTATTCTTCCCAAAGTAGTCCACTTAGTTTTTTTTTCCAAGTGTACCAACTGTCACCCAGTTGGGTGTACTATTGGCACAGTTGAAATGCACCATTGTACACTGAAATAATTTTTAGAACGCTGCTACTCTTGTAGTTCTCTTAGGTGCCACGTCTCTCGTGTCAGCGGTTCTGCAATTTGGATGCCGATCATTAAGTCTGGACGCCATCCCTACTCTTGCGGTTATTAGATTCTGACGCTTGTCTTGCAACTATTGGACTGGGTCGCCACGCCCAGTGTGCTGCGACGTCATCCCCACTCTTGCGCTCAGTAGAGCGTCTAATACGATGACGAGCCAATCCGATAGTAGGGATGACGAATAGCCGAAAGAAAAAGGGATGCTGACCTGGATTACGGCATCCAAATTGCAACCTCAGAAAGTTTTAAAAAATACAACAAAAGAGGCGTACTTAAAATTGTTTCAGTGTACCTAAAGATGTAAAAAGAGATGGAGAAAGAGAAACGTTCCTTCAGTTTGGGTGACCTGTCCAAAATTGCAGAAAGCTAGCAATAATGATTGACGATTGGAAAATGGAGAGCTCACCAAAAGTGAAGGTGGAAAATTGTAGAACATATAAAACACAAAGGACTGTTGGGATTGTCACTTGAGGTTGCTGGTCCTAGGGATGACCATCCTCGAGGGGATGATGATCCCTAGAGGAAGTGAGAATCCCAAGTTGTGGTCGGTAACAGACGGTCGAGGGAGACGATACCTCTGGAGATGGTTCCTAGACGAATTGTACGAAAGGTTCCTTTCGTGTGGTTTGGATAGGGACACCATCCTGAGCACGGGTATAGCTGCAGTAGTTAAAGAGAACACTAGATTAGTAGAAAAAAGAAAAGAATTTAGATGAAAATTAGTAGAAAAGCAGTAGAGAAGTAGGGTGAATAGAGAATCGAATCTCGCTCGCTCGACAATGGTAGTAGAAGAGAAAAGCAAGAAGTTGATGTTCTTGTTTGTTTGGTTGCAGGAGTTGATGGGTGTGGATGAGCGGGTGTTTGCGTGCATGTACTGCGGTGCCTCGTTCCTCCACCAGAGCAAGCTGACGCGGCACATTCTCTCGCACAGCCTCGAGTCGCTCAAGTACCGCGAGCAGGCGGCGCACCTACAGTTGCAGGCCCAACTGGGTCTGGAGCCGGGGATACACCTGTCCCCAGAGGCTCACTACCCCACCGGCGGGCCAGTCGAGCCCATGGACCTCGAATTGGCGGCTCACTCGGACCCAACGTCTGGCGTTGTTCTCTGCAAGTTCTGCGGAAAGTCCTTCCCGGATGTTGGCTCTCTGATCGCTCACCTACCAGCGCACACGGGGGACAGACCCTTCAAGTGTGAATTTTGCGGCAAGGCTTTCAAATTAAGGCACCACATGAAGGACCACTGTAGGGTCCACACTGGCGAGCGGCCCTTCCGCTGCACCCTCTGCGGAAAAACCTTCTCCAGGTCGACGATACTCAAGGCCCACGAGAAGACCCATTACCCAAAGTATGTGCGTAAGTTCCTTTCCCCGAGTCCTGTGGACCCCAATGAAGAAGAAGCACCGCCGCCCCCGCCACCGTCGCATCATTGAGTTGGTCACCGCCTTCAGCCTTGGACGACGACCATGAGCGTCGCCACTTTCGTCATGAGGAACATCATCCCTTTCTCCCGCAATGTGCATTTCTCCCAACACCTTTACCCTGTCCTGAATCCTCTTCAACCGTCGTCGTCGAAGCCCCCTCGCTCTGTCGACAAAACCGAAAGGTATTTCTAGTTAGTCCTGTGATTTTGGTTAGGATGGTTGGAATCGCCGTGTCCAGAGGGCGGGGCACGTTAAACTACCAACTCCCTCGCTTAATCAGTGCTTTAAGAACGAAACGTTTAGCTTATATCGACACATTAGCTCTTATTGATACATTATAATGTCGGTTAATCACGCCCGAGGTACCAAGGGTTTCTAGGAGAACAGGATACGAGTTTTAAAGGTTTGTCAAGACCCTGTAACAATGCTTTATCGAAACTAGGTTCTTGTAGACAAGGGTCGTCGAGGTTCTTGTGGGTCATCGAGACGTTCTTGCGGCTCATCGAGACGTTCTTGTGGGTCATCGAGACGTTCTTGCGGCTCATCGAGACGTTCTTGCGGCTCATCGAGACCTTCTCGTGGTTCATCAGAACGTCCAGTGGAAAAGGTTCATCGAGACTGAATTCTTGTCAAAACGTTTGATTCGTAAGGTTGCCAAGACTCCACGTATAAAAAAGGTGCGTACAAAAGAGGTTCGCCAAATTGTGTTTCGAAAGTGGAGATGATTGGAAAAGCTTTTCAAGATTCAAAAATTGCATCGAGTGAGAAAGATTGCGGTAAGAGTCGTAATTGTTGATAATTCCAGGGAATGAAAGCATTTCCATATGGTTCTAGCAAAAATCGGTAAGATTTCAAAGACGGATTGAAAATTGATGGAAAAAGAAATTCCTTTTACTTTGGGAACTAAAAGGAAGAAGTATTTGATCGAACAGTTGGTAATCGCAAACTAAGAAATTGTCAAAAAATTAAAAATAATGAAGAAATTAAATGGAATTAAAATTAATGAAGGTTTAAGGAAGAAGGATATCAACAGTTTGTTGAACCGAAAATCTTTTATGAAAGAAATTCCTGCAAGAAGTGCCAAAAGCACTCCAAAAGCAAAAGTCCTAAACGACTAAATGTTGTACCAAACGATTTTATAGAAGAATAATTGCAAATTGTTATTGGAACGGGAGGTGAAAAATATGGGAGGAGGAAGATGCTGCTGTAGAACAGGAAGATGATGTGGAAGAGATGATCATCTATAAGAAGATAATCATCTATAAGAGGATGATCATCTATAAGAGGATGATCATCTATAAGAGGATGATCATCTATAAGAGGATGATCATCTATAAGAGGATAATCATCTACAAGAGGTTGATCACGTAGAAGAGGATCATCATGAACCACTAGCAGGATAAATATTATGAGACTTTATAAATATGAAAAGCCAGACAAAGAAATCAGAAGCCTATGAAACTGGGAAGATCGCACGAAAGCAATCTCCAATCAAAAATTCTTGCAAAAGAAAATTTGTGAAATCAAGATTATTATCGAATAGAAATTGCCCATGCCAACCAGAAAATTTTTGAAGATTAAAAATTTGAAACCTTCTTTAAATTTTTATTCACACAGAAGTGATCTTGGTACATATGTCAATTGGTTTTGGTTCAGAAGTCTTTTGGTACAAAAGTCAATTGGTTTTGATACAGAAGTCAATTTGATGTAAAAAATAAAAAAAAACAAGAAGATACAAGTAGGACTAAACTTTTTTGGAATCAGGAAATGTTTCCGGAAAGACACTGCAGGAAGCGAGAATATTCAAAGGATCACATTATTAAGAAAAATGCCAACACAACGTTTGATAATTTTGCCTTAAGTAGTAATTGAAAACGATGTGAATTGTTGGTCGAAATTTGGTAAATGCTTCATCAGAGGTATCAATTGTCTCTTAAAAATTGGCAATTGCCTTAATAAAAATTGCTACTTAATGACGTGTAGGTAGTTGTTGACAAAATGTTAATAAAATATTGATAATTACTGCTACATGGGTGTCAATTGTTCGTCAAAATTTAGCAATTTTTGGACAAGATGTAGCAATTGTTTGAAAACATGTGGCAATTTTTTGTCAAAATTTATCAATCGTTGATAAAACGTTGATAATTTCTTGTAGAAAAAAAGGTAATTGATTAAAATTTGATAATTGTTGGCAAAAGTTTGGTGATTGCTGCAAAGAAAATGGCAATTTTTGGTTAAAATTTGGTAACTACTGATGATAAGATAGTAATTGCTGATAAAAGATTGGGTGATTGTTTCTAAAATGATGCTGATTGATGACAAAACAAAAATAGAGTTTGAATAAGAAGTTAGCAAAAACGTTTTGTGCTTGCAAACAATTGCGGAAATCGGAAAGAAATTAAAGATCGAAACAGAATAAAGATGGATCTAAAGAAAGAAAGCTAACAGCAAAAGTTTCTATAACCCAACAGTTGTTACAGAAAGAATTGTCTAAATGCAAAATTGTCTATAAGAGGAAAATTGGCGAAAGAAATAATTTGACAAGATAGTAATTGGCATAATAATAGAAAATTTATATTGATATAATAGTCGAACAAGTTGAAAATAAAAACAAAAATTGAAAGTAGAAGAAAATCTTACAAGAAATAACATAAGTGACATGCCACGAGGATAATAAATTTGTCCACCAAAAAGTTTGTGGCGAGAATAATTATTATTAAAGGGAAGAATTTCTTGACAAAGAGCATTCGTTGAAGTCAATGCTGAATAAATTGAATGAATTGATAAAAGGATTGGTAAAAAATTTGGTAAAAAAGTAATAAAAGTTTAAAAAAAGGCTTGTATAACGAGTTTCTAAAGTTAAGCAACCGTTGGAGCAAAAATCGGACAAAAGCAACGGATTTAGAAAAATTTTAGAAAGTAGAAACTACAGTAAATGAATGGACATGAAGAACATGAAAAACATGAAAAACATGAAAAAGAACAAAAGAAGGGAAAAAATCATAAAGTTTGCGTTACCAACTTGTTTGTACAGTGAAGAAACGACAAAAACAAGAATGAAGAAAATAACACAGTTATTAAAAAAAATGGTGAGAAACAAGCAATGGGTAAAAGTTTATAATTGACAACAAAAATTGGATTATCATTTGTGATTATTAGAAAAGAAAATTGGCATTACCAAAATATTATTTAAAATCAAAGCTAGTAAATTAGAAATTGGTGCAACCAATATGTGTGATAAAACTAGTAATTGATAAAAATAAGGATTCTCGAAAAAAGACATTAGCGTTAGTGGAAATTGTGGTAAGATGTAGAATTTGGTAAGAAAATGTAATTAACGAATTGCAAGAAAAAATGGTCAACGCAGAAAAGTTAGAAAGAAGGGAAAAAGCTATGGTAAAGAAAAGGAAAGCTAACATGGAAGGAGGAAAGCTAAAATGAAAAGAGAAAAGCTAGCATGGAAAGAGGAAAATTAAAATTGTAGGAGGAAATTCAAAATTGGAAGGAGGAAAGTTAGAATGAAAGGAAGAAAGCTAAAACGGAAGGAAGAAAGTTAAACTAGAAGAAAGAAAGCTACCACGGAAAAGGGAAATTTAGAATGGAAGGAGGAAAACTAAAACGGAAGGAAGAAAGTTAAAATAGAAGGAAGAAATCTACCACGGATGGAGGAAAGTAAGAATGGAAGGAGGAAAGAAAAACAGATGGAGGAAAGCTAACATGGAAAGTGGAAAGTTAGAATGGAAGGAGAAAAGCGAAAATAGAAGGAAGAAAGATAACATTTAAGGATGGAACCTTAAAAGAAGAATGAAAGATGAAAGAAGCGAAGCAAAACAAGAAATAGAAAGTTAAAAAGGATGGAGATAAGCTAATAGGAAAAGAGACAAGTTAAGAATGTTGAAAATGTAAGAGAAGAAAAAAGTTGGGGAACAAGGAGGACAGTTGAAAAGGGTGGAGAAAAGGAAAGAGAGAGAGAGAGAGAGAGAGAGAGTTGAAGAAACAGAGAGAATTAAAGAGAATGAAATTAGTGAAAGAGAAGGAAAGTCAAGAAAGAGTCAAGAAGAGAAGAAGAAAGTTGAGGAGAGAGAAGAGAAATTAAAAAAAGAGAAAAAAAGTTAAAAAGAGAGAAGAAAAGTTAAGAGTAAAGAAGAGCAATTAGCAAAGTTGGTAAAAGTTAAAATACAAGGAAAAGAAAAAAGTTAGCAAAGAAGGGAGAAAGTTGACAGAGAGTATGAAGTTACAAGAGCAAAAAATTGAGAATGAAAAGAATTTCCAGAAAACAATGAAGTAGCAAAAAAGGAATCGTGTAAAAGGTAGTTGGTATATTAAAAATCAACAGCAAAGAAGTTGTAATAAAAAAAATTGGTGAAAAGAAATAGATGAAAGAAATCGACAAAAACTGCATAAAAGAAAACAACAAAAAAATGGATGGAAAAAATCAACAAAAAAGTGGATATAAGAAAACAACAAAAACAAGTGAATGCAAGAGATTGGCAAAAAGCAATGGATGAATGGATAGGCAAGAAGAATGAGGAGGAAGAAAGTGAAGCAAGAAAAAAAAGAATAAAGAGAAAGAAGAAGGAAGGAAGGAAGCAGAAAGAAAGAAGAAAGAGAAAGAGGAAGGATAAATAAGAAAGAGAAAATAATGAAAAAGTGTTGGATAAAGTGGAGTGATTGGCAAAAGTCGATAAAAGCATAAAGTTGTTGAAAAGAGCAAGAAATTGGCGAAAAAAGGGAAGAGAAGCGGAAGATGATGACGCACTTTGACGAGAGAAAGAGGCGGAAGGATGTGAATCTGAGCCGCCATGGTTGGTGCTTTTAAGAGATTTTGATAAAAATGCTGTGAATATTATATTGATTACGATTACTATAACTATTGTAATAATGTACTAACGTTGTACGATGTACGATGTGACTGTTGTTGATACGATTGAGAATATTTTATACAGTTGAATACCAGGGGTGGGTTGACACGAGGGGCTGCCGGGATGATTCGCGATTATAAATAATTTATTCACACTCAACTGGAAAGCATTTTCAAGCGACCAATTTGCCTCCAAGGGCTCATCATTAACGATGCATAATAACTTTAAGACCAGTCGTCTTCTCCAGTATCAATCCTCTGCATCCTAGTTGATTATTACAAACAGAGAATTCTTGTAAATATTAGTTTTATTCTATTGCTTTTATTTTTATTATAATTATTATTATTATTACTATTATTATTATAATTGTAATTATTATTATTATTAAGTATTGTAACTATTACTATTATTATTATTATTATTATTATTATTATTATTATTATTATTATTATTATTATTATTATTATTACTATTATTATTGTACCCATTATGATTTTATTATTAATTACATTTTTCATAAAAGCAGTACACGGTTTTTATCTTTGCGTATTTCATTTTTCCAAGACAATTCTCAAGGGCAACTTGTTTTTGAATCAATAAATTTTTAGAGCTTTTATTGCGAGAAAAATTGTTAAAAACGTGGCTAAGAGGATGTAAAAAGTAGGGAGATGAACGTTAGAGAGAGAACACCGTAGTCGCCTCTCTGTCGCTCTCATCTCCCCACTCCGACTTTACGTTCCGCTCTGCGCAAACGCAGTTAAAACGAAACTATACGCCTCGCTTACATGTAAACTCACTCTGTGATTTTTGTAATTCAGAAAAATTTGTTTTCTTGTTTGTATTTTTTTTGCTTTTTATAATGAAAGTTGTAACGTACTTTTAATGTATATTATCAAAAAGATTTTTTTGAAACGAAAAATGTGATTCTATGGTGGAAGCTTTGTTTTTTAAATTCATGATTGTTAAAATTGGAAAAAAGTGAATTTTCACGAACAATAAAATACGGAAAGATAAAATCAGAATTGTCATCGTTCCACTTCTTTTTCGATAATTATTCTCGTTATTTTAAGTAATTGACCAAAATCGTTAGAAAAAATTAATGAAAATGTTATTAAAATATAATTATTATAATATAATAATTATTGTAATATAACAAATATTATTCTAAAAAAACTATAATAAATAAAATATTATAAAAGTAAATAAACAATAATGAGTATTTATAAAAGAATAAAAAAATAAATTTCTAAATTAATAAAACTTTGAAAAATGAAGTTTCATTTACACAAAAATTGAAAATGAAGAAAATACGAAGTTGACATTTATTTGGAAGATTATTTATGAGAATTTTTAACAGAATGATAATTATCGAAAAGCAAGAGATCGATATTGACGAAGCGGAAATGTGGAATGAGATAGAATTTTCAAGTTAGTTAGAAAAAGTCGCTCTTATGTATCAACTGGATTAGATAAGTGTAAGAATTGTATAATATTATATAGATTAATATAAACACAATCAGACTGGATTTTCTTACACTCGTCTATCCTTATAAAAAATAGGTATTAATTTATAAACAAAACGTTATCAATTTATAAAAACCATATTTATCAATTTATAAACAAATAGTTATCAATTTATAAACAAAAAGTTATCAATTTATAAACAAATAGTTATCAATTTATAAACAAATAATTAACAATTTATAAAAAAATAGTAGTTAATTTTTAAACAAAGTTGTTTTTACTAGTACTATAATATTCTAAAGAATGATATCATAATATTGTAATAAATAATATTCTGATATTGTAACAAATGTGTTGCACTCCGAAGAAAGGGAGAAGCAAACGATTATAGGTTATGTTTGATGATAGTTTTAAATTGATTAAAGATTCGCTTTTAATTCTTTGCAATGAAAAGAAGTTTTTTTATTCACACTTTGTGTGTAGGTTTTTATTATTTCCGTTTATTTTTTGTTACTACCAATGAAAACTGTTTTTGATTCTAAATAATGAAAAAGGAAGCATGAACCTGGTAGCTTTAATGAATTAGTTAAAACTCACATGAAACATAACCTACAATTTTTTCCTTCTAAGGTCCGTTCTTCGAAGGACCTCACAAATATTATAATACTGTTATTCTGTAAACACCAAAGTTATCTCAAAAATCATAATAATTAATGTTATATTCAAACAGCAATTAACATTTTTACATTTCATAAAAGAAATCCTTCAGAAATTTTTTTACACAATGGACATATTTTTTTATTTTTATTACATAATGATCTTTTTTTATTTCTAATACGTAATGAAAATCTTTTTCTTTTTATTTGACTTGTCAAAGTTATGTATTTTGTCCGAAGACTTTTTTTTACATAAATTTGAATTTAAAAGAAAAGAGGCGATTTTTACGACTGCTTGTAATTATCATTAAATGAAACGATTTGCACGTGCTTTGTCACGTGTGAGCACGATAAGTTACTAGACGTCAAGTAAAAACATACACCTGATAAACCATTCAGAGTGAAATAGTGCAATAAAAAAATGACAAACTCAAGGGAATCCTCGACTTCTGGTTTTTAGTCCCAGATAATGTTAATTTCTTGCCATTCACAGTTGGTCACTTTTTTCCTTATTTTTTAAATATTTCCTCGGTTTGTAAATTATTCTACAAAATATCACCAATTTCAATTATTGTTTCAATTACTACTTAAAGAACAAGAAACTCTGACAGGGAATACAATTCTTTTTATTTCTAATTCTTTTGAATTGATCTACTTATGGAAATAAAACTTATGAAAAAACAACTTTATGAAAATTTGCAATAATAAAAAAACTATTATAAGGTAATTATTATTTATTTAATTTTTGTTTTCATTATTATTGCGTCTTATTATTTTTATTATTATTATTGTTCTTATTCTTCTTTCTTTTCATCTTCTTTTACTTTTTATTCTTATTATTAATATCATTATATATTATTATCATTATTATTATTATTATTGTTTTTATTATTATTATTATTATTATTATTATTATCATTATTATTATTATTATTATTATTATTATTATTATTTGAAAACAATGTACTATATTTTTCAAAATTCGCACAAAAAATTATTTTCATGAAAAAATATTTTTTTTACAAAAGAGAAAAAAATCTGGTATTTTGAAATGTGGTGTCTCTTTGTTGAAAGCTTGACGTGATTTCAAGTAGCTAGATAGTCAAATTATTTTAGCCTGCGATCGATAGGATCGGTCTTGTTAAAATTTTATCATTTTTCACAATCATGACCACATCGCTCATAGACTTTTTATTATTTATTTATTCGCTGCTAAGGAAAAGAAGAGAATAAAAAATAGATTGAATCCGTAATAATAAAGGATATTTTCTTTCAAGGAATAAAGTAGATGCAAGATTTTATAAATTTATTCGGTAGGGATCAAAATTTAATCCTTTATGTACCATATTTCTTCTTTCAAAGAAAATCTTTTCACTTACATAGAAAAAACTGTTTTTTAAATAATGTTCTTTATACGATCTATTTCAATAAAATAGTGCAAAATTTATTATTATATTTATATTATATTTAATTTATTTCATTATTATTATTATTATTATTGTTACTATCATTAAAATTTATTATTAATTGTTATTGTTTTCATTGATGATATTCTTGTTAATTTTTTCGTTACCAGGAAAACAAAAAGAATTATGATGACTATAATTATTATTGTTATACACTAGAAATAATAAGTGCTACTTTAATCCTAAATTGGTGTTAAAACAATACGAAACAAATATAATCCAGTGAGAGGGCGCCACCGTCTGTGTACTTTAGCACTGTTTAAAAATAACTCGAAATGAATTTGAACCAAATTTTTTTCTGTGCATATCACACAGTCGATATAACTCATTTATCATTATTAAAAAACTTCTTCTCATTATTGACAATTGTTATTTTGTATTTTTATATTTTATTTAAAAACGAGAACAGCCGTTGAAAACCGCAAATTTCAATTACAGCTACAAATAGTTAAAATGTCGAACGTAATAAATCCAATCAGAAAACAAAATAACAGTATTTCGAAATTCGTTCAGCGTTTCGAGAATCTAATTCTCAACTACTGAAACACAATAACTATTATAAAATGGAGAAAGCTATATATATATATAATAAAATTGAAGATTTAAGTATTGTAAAAATGGAAAACTACATATATACGGCATTTGCTATCAAATATGCATTTAAAATTTTTAACTTTCAATAAATGAAAATTAGTTAAAAAAACATAATGTAAATAAATAAAAACAACAAAATGAAAAAATTATCTCTTACACAGAGCACGGGTTGAATTAAACAAAAAGAAAATTCGCGTGAAACTGCCTGTTCTATATTCATTATAAAAGCGATGTCTATAATGGCAAATTTTACTATTTTTGTCTTATAATTTCTACCAGAATCGGATTTCATATAATTTTCTTTTTTTAAAATTTTTTTTTATCTACCACCAAGGACCAAAAAACAAATTAACAAAATTTTTGGTGGTCGTTAATGCAAAAAATTGATTAATAATAATAATAATAATAATAATAATAATAATAATAATAATAATAATAATAATAATATAATAATATAATTATTTTTTTCTTCCTTA
>WNHD01002355.1:0-23106 GCA_011057455.1 Ganaspis sp. Gsp50 | reverse complement strand
TATTATTTATTATTATTATTATTTATTATTATTATTTATTATTATTATTATTATTATTATTATTTATATTTATTATTATTATTATTTATTATTATTATATTTATGATTATTATTTATTAATTATTTATTGTTTATTATTATTATTATTTATTATTATTATATTATTATATTTATGATTATTATTTATTAATTATTAATCAATAATTACTTTCAATTAATTGTAAGACATAATTCTAAATTATTATAACCAAAATTATTATTAGTCTTTATAGAAAATAATTACAAATAATTAAGAAAAGTAAAGTAATTTTTTTTAATTTGAAACAAATATTTTCAATTTTAAGCATTAATTTTCAATTTCAAATGTTAATTTTGAATGTTAAGCATTAATTTTAAATGTAAAGCATTAATTTTCAATTTCGAACATTTACTTTCCATTTTTTCAAGCATTAATTTTCAATTCAAAAAATTAAAATTCCAATTTTATGTATCCTTTTTCAATGTCATTTCTTTTTAATTTTACTCATTTATTTTTAATTTTAAGCATTAATTTTCAATTTCAAATAATTACTTTAAACTTTAAATATTTTTTTTCATTATATTCATTAATTTTTTAAACATTTTAATTATTCATTTTCAATTTTAAATATTCATTTCAAGTGTTATTTATCAATTGAATTGTTTTTGAAATTTCAATTGATTTTGAAATTTCAATTTTTAATTTGCCCATTTGTTTTTGCCCATTTATAACGATTGAAAATAAATGTTAGAAATTGAAAATAAATGTTTAAAATTGAAAATAAATGTTTCAAATTGAAAATAAATGTTTCAAATTGAAAATAAATGTTTCAAATGGAAATAGCAATATTTAAAATTTAATGAGTTATTTATTTGCCTGAAATTAATTAATTATTGATTTTTCTTTGCAGCAAAATCGACTCTAACATGAGCAGTACTAGTAAAATTTATCCTTTACCACACATGTACATAGTTAAGGATCTAGTTCCGGATATGACTAATTTTTACAATCAGTATCGCAGCATCGAGCCTTGGCTTCAGCACTCCGACGCAAAAAAAGAAGCTACTCAGCAGTATCTTCAAAGCACCGATGATCGCCAAAAATTAGTCAGTTTATTACAAAAATTACCAATTTCTAGTACAATAGAGCGTTGAAGATTAAAATCAATTATTTTAATTCTTGTTTTTCGATTTTTAGTACATTTGAACATTCAAGATCAAGATTCAATTATTTTTTCAATCTTCAAATTCGTATGATTTTGTACAATTTGTATTCTTGCTTATTTTCATTTATTTATTTCTGTTTATTATAAATTATAATAAAGATGATAATGATAAATAAACAGAAATAAATAAATGAAAATAAATAGAAATAAATACATGAAAATAAACAGAAACAAATAAATGAAAATAAACAGAAATAAATAAATGAAAATAAACAGAATATTAATTTAATTAATTTTCAAATTTCAGGATGGATTATACGAATGTATTCTGTGCGCCTGTTGCAGCACTTCCTGTCCATCTTATTGGTGGAATGGAGACAAATATCTAGGACCTGCTGTTCTTATGCAGGTAAATAATTAATAAATAATTATTGTACAAAAAGATAAAACTGGCTACATCAGGAATTAATAAATAATAATTGCATAAAAAGATAAAGGAAGCAATTAATTATAGACATTTATTTTAGTTTAGTTTATTTTAGTTTATTTTTTTTCTATTTTAGCTTTTTGCCGTTTTTCTTAATTAAAAACTGATTTCTTTCCTAAAAAAGTGAATGATCTTTTTCGTTTTTTTTTTTTATATCAATTTTTTTTATTCTACTTGATTGAAAGTTGTAAAAAATGACGAAATTAGGTTTAATTAAAATTTTTTTCAGGCCTACAGATGGATTATTGACTCTCGAGATACTCAATCCACAAATCGTTTGGAAAAATTGAGAGATCCTTATTCAGTTTATCGTTGCCACACAATCATGAATTGTACAAAAACTTGTCCAAAGGTAAATTTAATTCAAGGATAATTTCTGTGTTTTGTTATTATTTTTAATTCCACTGGTTTTTATTTTATTTATTTTTAATTCCATTTATTGTAATTTTATTCATGTTTTTGTATTTTCGTTTGTACTTTCTTCCCCTTCTTTTTGCACTTCTGTTTGCACTTTTGTTTGCACTTTTGTTTTTGTATTTTTCCCCCTTTTTTGGTACCTTTTTGCATTTTTGTTGTTGTTGTATTTTTCCCCTTTTTTTTTGGTACTTTTCTTGCACTTTTTTTTGTTCTACTTTTACAAATTTACCTAGTGTTTTTTCAACCGAATTTGTTAAATTTCAGGGGCTGAATCCTGGCAAGGCTATTGCTGAGATAAAGAAACTTTTAGGCAACGTTGCCCAGAAACCAGCGCCTGGTCTCAACACAACGGCGCTTCAGAGTTAAAAAAAAAAACAAATAATTAGTGTCTCATTCAGTAATTAACTCGTTGCTTCGTTTAAAAAAAAACTGGCAACAAGAATAAGTGATAAAAATGATTTTAATCTTTTAGATTTGATATACAATCATTTCTTGATTGTTATTTATTGTATTAAGGTGACGTTAATTTACAGGAAATTGTAAAGATTTTATTACTAAAAATAGAGAACAAAAAATTCTTTCATTCAAGAGTCGTTTATTTAGTACGAAATTTTCAATAGCAATACAGAGCATTGAACCAGAATTGTTTGTTTAAAAATTATTTCTACATATGTATTTATTTGACTTTGAAAATTGTTAGAAGAACTTGAAAATTGTTATAATGACGACAAAGGTTTTTATTTTTAAAGTCGGGAGAATTTTAAATAGCTTTTCTTTTAAATATTTCTTTTGAATAGCTTTCTTTTGAATTACTTTTCTTTTAAATTGCTTTTCTTTTGAATTACCTACTTTTCTTTTGAATTACTTTTCCTTTGAATATTTTTTCTTTTGAATTACTTTTCTTTAGAATTACTTTTCTTTTGAATTACTTTTCTTTTGAATTACTTTTCTTTTGAATAGCTTTTCTTTTGAATAGCTTTTCTATTGAATAGCTTTTCTTTTAAATGTTTTATACAATCTAGAATTTTTAATATACAACATTCATTATTCTTTTGAAAAAGGAACTAAAAATGCGTATATTGATAAAATTTGTCTAATTATAATTTTTCTTTGATATGCGAGTTTCCGATTTGATTATATTGTTATTATTTTTTGTGCGAAAGACCGACAATTAGGGCTCGGAGGCCATTCGAATCCTCGCCGTTTCCCTCGACTTATTGTGAATTTCCGCCGTGCGCAGAGTTATTCCGAAAATGTCTTCATGATATCTGTTTTCATCCTGAAATGCGAAATTTTTGTTTTTTAATTATAGCCACTTTGTTGATTTTTAAAAACCATTTTCTTAATTTTTCAAACCATTTTGTTAATATTTAAAAACCATTTTGTTAATTTTTAAAAACCATTTTGTTAATTTTTAAAAACTGTTTTGGTAACTTTTACAAATTATTTTATTTTCACGCTTTTGTTTCAGTTTTCGAATTTTGTAATTGTTGGGTAATTACCCTTAAGGAGAGCATATAAGTTTCGACTTCCTTGTCCATCATTTGGCCGTGAGTTTGTATTATTTGTTTCAAGGTCTGGTAAACATCTTCAGCCATGGTACAATCTCCACAGACGTAAAAATGCCCTCGACGGTGGACCAACATGTCGTAAATCTGTGGCGCTTCTGCTTGAATGCAATCTTGAACGTAAGTCTGCAATTTTTTTTTTTTTTAATTAAAAAAAGACTAATTTTTGGTTTAGTAGAAAAGGAATTGAATTTTTTTTCAGCAACCTGCAGGAAAGCGACTTTTTCGAAAGAACCTGATCAAGTAAGTCGAAAATGACCCACGGGGTCTAGTCTTTAAAATCGTTACTAAGAAAAATTCCTTGTGGATGACGCAAAGCATGTACAAAAATATAGAACAAAAAGAGCACCGCAAATTGTAGAAAAAAGAGCAGAGAAAAGAGTAATTATAAAACAAAAGAAAAATAATTACAAAAAGAAAAAATTGTAAATTTATACCATTATCTATAGAAATTACTAACCCTATAATTTGGACTTAATTCAAATTAAAAAAAAAACAAGAAAAAAATAATTATAAAAAAAGACAATAAGAAGAAAAAGAAGACAATAAAAAGAAAAAGAAAAAAATTAAAGGACAAAAAAGTAGAGAAGAAAATAATATTACAATGCGAAATTAACTTATTAGTAATTCCGCCAGAGGCGCTGTCTGCTTGTCTCGTTTGCTTGTTCCACGTCTAATTCCCCGCGTCATTTTCTGACGATAAAATTATTGAATATCAACAGAAGTAATCAAATTTTCTCAAGTGCTTTTCTACCACATCAAAAAACGGTTGTTTTGGATTATTTTTGTCTTTGAATTACTAAAATCGGCTTGGCCACTCTAAAGTTATGACAATTTTTTGTTATAAGAGGTTAATTTACAAAATTGTCGAAAAAATGCTAGAAGGCAAAAAATCGTTTATTTTTTGCCTTCTAGCATTTTAAACAATCATCTCCCGATGAGAAAGCAGAAAATTAACAGAAATGTAGGGGATTATTTCTTTATATTGATAAATATAAAGGACTGTAAATATATAGGATCAAATATATCGGAAACTGTACACTGTGCGCTTGGATTAACCCAGAGGTTCCCAAATTTTTCTTCAAATACTTCATCGGACATAAAAATGAGCTAATTTAAGCCAAAAAGGAAACTCTGAAGGAAACTAAACTCGATTTTTCTACATTTTTTAATTGATATCATGCCTAAATACATTCCACGTTTGAAGAAGCAGAGAAACATTGAAAGTGAGGTTATGTTTTTGTGTTAAAAATGTAAAAATTCTGTTCCAAAGTGTAAAAAAATCGAGTTTTCATTTCTTCCACGGATGATTTTCGTTTTTGGCTTAAATTAGTTAGTTTTCATTTAATATTTGATGAAAAATTTGTACAAAATCCTTTTTAGAATGTATTTTTCGTTCTTTGAAAAAATACGAAACCTTTTTTGTTTCCTCTTCTCGAGACAAGGCCAGAAAAACTTTGTCTAAAACTCCAATTTCTAACATTTCTTTTTTCTCTTGCCTGTAGAGGTCCAGGTCGCTTTTTCGACAACCGAAGAACAGCCAAATTTTTCCGAACTCTTCGTCTGGAATGAAAAATTGTTGATTTAGAGAATCTTTTAATAGCGTCTTTTGGTAACATTTTTAGTAACATCTTTTGGTAAAATTTTTAGTAACATCTTTTGATAACATTTTTAGTAGCATCTTTTGGTGACAATTTTATTAGCATCTTTGAAAAGCATCTTCTAGACCTTAATCTATCGCAGATTTATTTTCTATTCTATTCGCGATTCAATACGATAAATTAAAAAGTAAATCAATCGACCAAATAGTATATCGTTCAATTCAATCATTTAATTAAATAGTATATTATCAGGAATTTGAACAAACCGTCTTGCATTTTCATCTGAGCGAGACGATGGTGCCAAAATCCACGGAAAGGAGCGATTCCAGTTCCGGGACCAACAAGTATCATCGGTGCCTTTTTGTTCTGTGGCATGTAAAAGTTCGGCGCACTGGAATTTGAAAAATTAGTAATTTTGTAATACAAGTTGTTGTGGCTTTCATTATAAAAGATTTCATTCTACTCGTTTTTTTCTTCCTAATTCAAAAATCCAATAAAATTAATCCCCTTTTTTCTCGGTGTCAGTTTTCTTGTTCATTTATTGAACCCATTCAATTCTCACCTGCGTACGAAGACATAAAGAGGTTCCCCGTCAGAAATTTCGCTCAAATAATTCGAAGCCACCCCGTAATGGATAGGACCAGAGCCCCCTGAAATGAATGAGATTTCAATGAAATAGAGTCAAAATTAGTGAATAAAATAAAATAAAAATAGGCTGATCCTGGCCTTCATTTGTAAATTTAGTATTTGCAGAACCTTGAGTTTTGTACTGAACGACAGCGACGGTTAAATGGATCTGGCCTTTATGAACCATTGGAGATGAGGAAATACTGTAGAATCTTGGTTGTAGGGGAGTCAAGTGAAGCACGAGAACTGGTGCAAATGGCTTCACGGAGGGAAATTGTTCTAGAGCCTCCAGCAGGTTTGGAAAATTCCAGTGCCTCCAGTCTTCATACGCTGATGAGTCCTGTAAAGTTTGCAGGGTGAAAACTAGTTGGATGTACTGCAACATTTGGGTCAGATTGGAAGTAAACAGGTGCTTTATTAGTTGCCACAAAATTTTCTGTTACAAGGGGTTCGATTATGTAATTCGAATCTCCAGCTCATCTCCCTGGCCTTCAATTTTTGTAAAAATCCACAAAATTAAAAGTCGCGGAGATGAGATGGAGATTCGAATTACATAATCGAATCCGAGGATGGAAATTGGTTGGATGAACTGCAAAATTTTGGTCAGATAGCAAGCAAATAGGTGCTTTATTAGTTGCCACAAAATCTCGCAAAATTTTGTGGCAAACGCTGGCAGGGTGAAGATTGGCTAGATAAACTGCAAAATTTGGGTCAGATTGGAAGTAAACAGGTGCTTTATTAGTTGCCACAAAATTTTCTGTTGCAAGGGGTTCGATTATGTAATTCGAATCTCCAGATCATCTCCCTGGCCTTCAATTTTTGTAAAAATCCACAAAATTAAAAGTCAGGAAGATGAAATGGAGATTGGAATTACATAATCGAATTCGAGGATGGAAAATTGGTTGGATGATCTACAAAATTTGGGTTAGATTGCAAGCAAATAGGTGCTTTATTATAGTTGCCACAAAATCTCGCAAAATTTTGTGGCAAACGCTTCTGGCAGGGTGAAGATTGGCTGGATAAACTGCAAAATTTGGGTCAGATTGGAAGTAAACAGGTTATAAAGCACCTGTTATAAAGCACCTGTTATAAAGCCATCATCTAGATTTTTTCGAATTCTTAATCCCATTTGCAACTCGATCCACTTTTGGATCCACTCGATCGAATCTGATTTTCCAAACTCACCGTTGCTAAAAGATTCAGCCTAGCCTGTTCCTTCGGATTGGTTGCAATTGATGCAAAGTATCTCAAAAGATTCGGAGACGGTGGAGTCGTAATGTCGAGGAATCTAGTTAGCAGGGTTCGTAAAGTGTTTGGCAAGTACCGGTCATGTGGCAGCCAACTTTTCACAATTCCGTTTGGCGTGTGAGACTGCTTTTGCATCTGCAGTTCAATCGGAACGTCTGCTTCGAAAGGCGATTCCAAACGCTTCAAAATCCCTTCAACTAGTTCTTGTCTATTGCAGGCAAATACTCCCAAATGGTCCCCGGGTTTGTAATTTATTTCCATGCTTTTCAAATCGTCTAGTTCTAGCAGCAGAGTTTTTCCTCTAGAAAATATTGCTGATGGTAGTTTTGTGGGAATTTTAAAAATTGGGATATATAATTCTGCCACGCAAGGGAGGAACCGTTTTTTATTATCGCTAATTCCTGTAGTAATATCCAAAAATAAAGCAATTACTTTTGGATTTACTTTTGGACATACTTTGGATTTACTTTTGGATCTACTTTTGGATTTACTTTTGGATCTACTTTTGGATTTACTTTTGGATTTACTTTTGGATCTACTTTTGGATATTACTGCGGAAATTAGTGACCGATTAGTGCGGTTCTTCCATTGATCCGGCAGAGTTATTCTTTTGTTGCGAAATGATTACCCGGAACTGATGTTGCTCAGGTTTGTTTTGCGAAGCATGTTGCAAGTTGTTACGTTTCTGTTGTGACACTTGCTGAGAGCTGAAAGGATTTAAAAATGGGATTAAGAATTAAATTGGATTAACAGAAGAATTTGATTTGTATTAAATTGGATTAACAGAAGAATTTGATTTGTATTAAATTGGATTAACAGAAGAATAGATTTGTGGTAGATTAGATTAGTAGAGGTTTCGATTAGCTAAAGATTAAATTGAAAGCTGATCTTTCCAGAACCAAAATAATCTTGGTCAACCTTTTGCCAGAGGTTGGGGATCCGCTTCTACGAATCGAACTGTCGAAGCGGAAACTGCATCCGCACCCAGAGAAAGTGCAACTTCCAGTAGGGTTTCATCATCATCTAGACAAAACGTTTCACAAGCCACCTAAAAAAAATCTTTTATAAACATTTTATCTTTGAAACAAAATAATCTCAACCTTCAGTTTGTGACTCTGAAGATGATTCATGATCCCCATCTTGTAAATCTTACCCCGAATTGTGATTCAGACCTTCTAAATCAAAATAAACAAATTCCTATTCCCATGTAAATCAAAAACCAAATTGTTATTCGGATCTTCCAAAACAGAAACGTTATTCGGACCTTCTGAATAAAGAATCGTTATTCGGACCTTCTGAATCAAAAATCGTTATTCGGATCTTCCAAAACAGAAACGTTATTCGGACCTTCTGGATCGAAAATCGTTATTCGGATCTTCCAGAACTTCTTCTAAATCAAAAGACCAATTGTGATTAGCATTTTGTGAAACACAAACTCAAGCTTGAGACCATTTTGTCTAAACCATCAAATTTTGAATATCAATTTTTTAAAATCAAACAGTTTTACCAAAGATCGCTATAAAATGTTTTAGGTTAGATTAAAAACCAGTTGAGTGCGGAAAAATTATGGCATCATCAGCGATTTTGAATAAAAAATTATTGCTGAATTTAATAATCATCGCAATTGTGGAATTCTTGATTAACGACTTGAAAATTCTAGGCAAAATAATATGATGGATGATGAAATTTTCATTAAGTGCCAAAATTTGTTCCGCAATATTTAATTAATATTTAATTTATATATTAATATTTTGCTGATAGAAAAAAAGCTTTCGCTAACAGAAAGAAATGTTGCTTACAGAAGAAGAAGCATGTGCCCATTCTCTAAAAGTTTGCTCTTGTCCACAAATATTGACAACCTGCGCCATTCGAAGCAATCGCTTGCCCCCCATTCCACCCAATAAATTGCCCAATAACTTCAAAATTTTAAATCATTGTCATTGTCAAAATTCCAGATTTTCAATTCGTGAAGAATAAGCATCTCTATTCAAACTCTTTTCTTGTGTGCCAAAAAGAAATAATTTTTGTCCAAGAAAAAGAATGCTTATTCTTCCTTAAATTTTTAACTTGTGAACAACAGTGGCATTGTATTTTTGAGTTTTTGAGAATCTAAACTTTTTAACAAATGATAATTGTGAATTACAAAGTTGGAAAATTGCAAATTTGAAATTTTGAAAGACTAATTTCAAATTTTAAAAAATTGAAGTTGATCAGGCATTGATAAATCATAAGGTATACAACTAAAAAATAAAAAATTCACAAATTAAAATTTCTACAGGTAGAAAAAGTGTTTTCTTACAGAAAAAGTGTCATGGGCCCATTTTCTAAAAGCCTGTTCTTGTCCGCACATTTCGTCACCTTGCGCCAATCGGAGCAATCGTTCGCCCCCCAATTCGCCCAATAAATTATCCACATATCGTCCAAAAGCGCAAAAATTCGGATAGGCTGATGAACCTAAAGCAAATACTGCAAATCTGCAAGAAAAAAACATTTTTGTTTAATTTAGATCGTAAAAAATTGATTTTTACAATTTAAGACTCCCCCTCTGCTAACGTCATTTTAAAACGACTTTTAGGGGTCATCCATAAACTACGTATCACAAATTTTTACCTTTATAGATCCCCTCTTTGTATAGTACTTTTTTCATGATAAAATAAAATTAATGTTTTTCTAGATCCCCCCTTCCGCCTTAAAGTGTTTAGTATAGTAGTATATTTATACGTAGTTTGTGGATGCCCCTTATGAAAAATAATTGAAATTAAAGACATTCTACTGTGTTATTTTCTATTATTTTTCATATCATTTTTTTCATCATTTCAAAAAAGAAAAAAAATTAAATTAAAGACATTCTACTGTGTTATTTTCTATTTTTTTTGCGATGCGTGGTTGCGCGATAAGTTTCTGCGCATTAACGGTTACGTTGACTGGTGTCATGGCCGAAACAAATAAGGTTTTTGGGAGAGGTTATGTATGAGGGAGAAAGAGACAACACTAGTATGCTATCTCTTTCTTTCTTATATATAAATCTAAGGCTTCAGGAGTGATACGGGACCTCGAAAATAATAATAATAATAATAATAATAATAATAATGTGAATAAAAAATAATAGAATGGTACAATAGCGCACCTGACGTTACTAAGAGGTCCGAAATTATCATCAACCTGAGAATCAGTTGTTGAGCCTCTCAGAGAATCAAATCTGTCCAATTTTTTTAAATTCCCAACTTCGGTTTGACTGTTCGCTTTAATAAAAGACTTGGATGTTGTTAGGCTAGAAAAGAATTATAATTAAAATTTATTTTTGTTGTATTTTTATAGATATAATGAAAAAATTAATAATATAATACTTATAATTTTTTTAATACCCTCGGATTCGGCTCCGAGGAATTTGTAAGCAGATTTCCAAACATTCCCCACAAAAGAAAATAAAAAAAAAAAAAAAAATAATAGGTATAATACAAATAATTTTGTTTAATGCTAGTAAAAGTTAATTTTCGGTTATTATTTTTAGTTAAATTAAGATTTTGCATTATTAATTAATAAACAATTAAAAAAATTGAATAAAAATAAAAATTTATAATTTATAATTAAAATAAATTAGTGTCTGGAAGTTTTTATCACTCGGCAGTATTATATAGTGGTAAAAAAATTAATGTTTTGCAGAAAAATTTGCCCCATGCAATAACAATGTAATGCGCAGCGTCCCCTGCGCAGCCGCGCGTGCGCAATAAAATGGGACGTCAAGCCGAACGCCAACTTTGTTGCTGCACGTAACCCCGCAATTAATACAATTTATTACTTTAATTTGTCGCTGTTGGTGTAGGTCTCGTTCATTTTCATAGCATATAAATTCTGAGCGAAGGCCTGGAAAATTTTAATTGCTTTTAGTTTTAATTATTTGAAGCGGTTCAGTTTAAAATATTTAATTTAAAATATCACTGAATTAAATAATCTAATTTAAAATGTTTAATTTAAAATACTTAATTTAAAATATTTGAGTTAAAATATCACTAAATTGAATGAATATTTTTTTTTAAATTTAACCTCTCCATTTTCCGGGGGATCTCCATTTCCAAATGTGGAAGTCACGACTAGAAGAAGAGCCTCGTGTTCAATGTTGCTGATATCGTAGTCTGACATGCTTAAAACCTAAATTTAAAAAATTAATTAACAATTATTTATTATTAATTTTATTTTATATTTTTTATTATCAATTTAAATTTCATTGACATGACAATTTAATTGTCATTAAATTCTGAATAAATTAATAAAAATTATTCTATAACCACTTTTTTTATTTTATTCTATTTTTTTCTTCTTAGGGGCCGTCCATAAATTACGTCACGCTTTCGAGGGGGGGGGGTCGAATTTGCTGAGCCTGATGATCTGTAGAAAAAATGGCGCTAATACATGTGAAGTTTGTGACGACAGGGGTGGGGGGGGGGGAATGTGAAAAATAGCGTGACGTAGTTTATGGACAGCCCCTTATTGTTCTCAAATTTAGATAAAATTCATTTCGTTCCTTAATTTTGTGCTAAATTATATTAGATTTAGAAAATAGAGATCCGAAAAAATAAAAAAAAAATTTTTTTCTTTTTACTTGAGAGTGAAAAGCGTGTCCAAGTAGTTCCCCAAGTTTTTCCGCGTACATTTGCGATGTTCCGGTTTCAGTTGCAAATAAAACAGTCGCCTTTATTCTTCTCGAAAGTGCACGCCCGAACAATTTTGATGTGAATTTCACTGCCCTAAAAATAAAGAAGAAAAATTTTTCCAAAAAAAGTTTTGCGTAAAAAAAAAGATAAATAAGATTTATGAATTGAAAAGAATTTAATTATGCTCAATAACTAATTAAATTAAATACCTGGCAATTTGTTTAAAATGAAATTTCCTTCTCGGTTTCTTGGAAATTGATCTTTTGTCTCGTCCTTTCTTCCAGATGTGCGTTTTCCAGGCAGGATCCTGAAATTCAATCGTAATTAAGGGCGTGGAAAATGACGTCAGTGTCACGTGACACGTAACCAAAAATTTGCCGTTTAAATCTTTAAGTATGAATGTGTGTTTAAATAAAAATATGAATTCGCGCAAGAAGAAAGGGACCTTGGAAGCGAACGATTCTAGGTTATGTTTGATCACATTTTTAATTTGCATAATGCATATTTAACACTTCGCTAATTTTAGGATAAAATAAAAAAAAATCACTCATAACTATTTTTTTTATTTATTTCTTTGTTTATTCCTTGTCTTTTTTGTTATTTTTTGCGTTTTTTTGTTATTTTTTGTTTTTTTTTGGTGTTTCTTTGTTATTTTTTGCGTTTTTTTATTTTTTTTTTGGTGTTTCTTTGTTATTTTTGCGTTTGTTTGTTATTTTTTTTTTTTTTTTGGGTGTTTCTTTGTTATTCTTTGCGGTTTTTTTGTTTTTTTTGGTGTTTTTTTGTTATTTTTTTAAAAACAAAACTGACTTGTGCGTCGTATGAAGGCTTCAAATGATAAAGTGCCATTTCCTGGTGGAAAACAGGAGTCGCTGAACCGGAAACGGGGGGGACAATCCAAACCCAATCGGCGGGGCACCCGTTCCTCAATCTCATTTCATTTTCGTAATGCTTCATAAAAGATTCAGAAGCTGTGTGATGATCCACAATTGTAACATTTTTCATCTAAAAAAAAAAATTATTTATTTATTATTATTTATTAAAAATATGTAATTTATGTTACCCTCATTTCTATCATTTTTTGTCACAAATACGACAATTTTATTCAAATAAAATTTATTTATTAAATAAAATAAATTATTTTTATTTATTTATATAAAAATGTAAAAGTCACAAAAATTCATCTCTAATTTATTTTATTGTTATGCTTCTAAATCAATTTTCATGCAACTCCTCCGTAAAATAGAGCAACAATGTCTAATTTCGTGAAATAATTATTCTTTCTCATTTCTGAATAGCAAATTGATTGAAAAAAAAAATTTTCCATTCAACTTGTTGATTGAAAAATCATTATTCGTGAACATTTGCTTTTTCCAGTTATTAACTATTTTTTTTTGTATTGTTTATATTTGAAGAGATAAAATTTGAAAGAAATATTTTTGTTTTTTACCTGGAAACTGTGAAGGACTGCAACATTAGCTTCAATCATGGCTTTATCTTTCCAGAGTGAAATGTGCGTTCGTGTGTCTAATCCCATATGGGTCGCTATTGTCTAAAACATGCAAAAATAATTCTCAATTTCACGCAATTTTAGATAAATTTTTTACACTCTTTTATTTTACTCTAGAAAATTATTCCATTTTTATAAAATTTTTCACCTTTATACCATTTTTGTACAATTTTTTATTTTTCCATCTGTGTACAATTTTTTATTTTTATATAATTTTCATTTTTTTTTATTATTTTCTATTCATTTTATTAATTTTTTTACACAATTGTTTAAATAAGGGGTCATTTACAAATTATGTAACGCTTTAGGAAGGGGGGCCCAGGGAATTACAATTTTAATATTTTTTTCTTTCGTTCATGAATCATTTTTTTATTTTTTTTTATGATTTTAATATTACCTCCGTTAAATTGTAGCGCCCCATGTCACAAAGATCTCGTGCCCCAATTTCCGTACTCATGTACCATCCGTTGAAAGGAGCTGCTGTAAATTCCAATCCTCCACAATCAAAAACCATCCCAGAAACTGCTGGTACAGCGTACCATTTTAGTTCCAATTTTTCAAACCATTCGTACCTGTAAATACATTTTTTTTTTAATAAAAAACAAAAAAAAAGAAAGAATACAAAAAATAAAGAAAAATACAAAAAAAGAGAAGAAAGATGCACAAAAATACAAAAAATAAAGAGAAATGCAAAAAAATGAAAAATAAAAAAAAATAAAGAAAAATAAAGAAAAATACAAGAAAAAAAAATACAAAAAAAAAGAATAAAAAGAATCGCGTTTTGCAAAGAACCTCTCCCCATTAGAACGTGACGTCATTTATGAAATTTCCCTTTTTTATTTCTTTTTCAAAACTTACGTTGGGTGGACAAGGGGCACTTCCAGAATTAAATCAGCCGGAATATCAAACCATTCTGGATCATGTCCATTGGCTGACAAAACCAGAGGCAAAACGTCAAATTTGGTACGGGCGCCCTTCCACCCTAATTTAATGCAGAGCTGGAAGAAATTAAAATTTTTAAAAATTGTATTACGATTCCTTTTTAAATTTAAAAAAAGTATTCTTAAGATATTTTTATGTTAAATAGTTTTATTTTATTTTTATTTATATATAATAAATAATAATATTTTTATTATATTTAATATATAATTATTTAATTATAATTAATTAATTAGTTAATTAATTATTTAATTATAATTAATTAATTATTATTAATTTATTAGTTAATAGTTGAACTCATTTTTTAATGACACCGGAACGCCGATTCTGTAGAAGAATGTTCGGTTTTGGGCTGTGCAGAATTGACATTAACCTTGAAGAAAAATTATGTAAACTTTCATTTTGGGGCACATCGTCTGCCAGCAAGAGCTAGAAGTTCGTACGTCACTGCGCGCGACGGTTTTCAGTCCTTTGTACCCCCGGCTCCCCACTCCCATTCTCTCCCAGAAGCCCCTGTGTAGAATCGGTTTGTACGAATCGGCGTTCCGGTGTAGTTAGTAGTTACACTAATTTTTTGATTAGTTAATAGTTTTACTGATTTTCTAATTAAGTAATAGTTTGATTAATGCTATAAGTAATCAATATTCGAAATAATTTCTTAATTAGTCAATATTTGAACTAATTTTTCAAATATAATAATAATAATAATAATAATTTATTCATTAGTATGTATGATCTTTCGACTTTTTACATTTAGTTTTTTTTAAAATATTTATTGTTTTTTTTTGTATATTTTCATAAAACTTACCTCAGTAAATTCTAAATTAACAGGATCACCAATAATTGTTCCGTCCTCCGTTTTATAAGCAGCGTAACTAATTAATTGTTGATTCCAAACTCGAAAATCATGCTTTCCGTCGGTTCTTTGCGGAAAAATTGTTATTGCTGATCTGCAAAAGTTAACAATTTTTTTGTAAATTTCTTTTCTTTTTAAATGAATTTTTTATGCTATAAACAAATTATAATATTAATAGAATATTTATTAATTTTACTATTTATTTATTATATGTTTATATTTATTATATGTTTATTATTCATTATTTATTTATTATTTTTTTCATTAATAATTTGCTTTTTTCATTATTTATTTGTTTTTTTCATTATTTATTTATTTTTTTCATCAATAATTTATTATTTATTTTTATAAATAATTTTTTGAATTTTGTTTTCTTTTTTTCTTTTTCTTTTTTTAATCTTTATGTACATTATATAATTATTAATATATTATTAATTAATTGAAATGTACAATGATTAAACAATATAAAAAAAAGTAAAAAAACAATGACTTCGTTTCAAGCAATTCAAATTTTCTTGCGCTTTAAAAAGGGGACTCCCCTTACCTTATGTTTCCCTTGTTCGTGCTGTATTTTATATGGTTGCAAAGAGCTTCAAACATTCCGCTCGTCGTTGTCACGTAGCGGCAATCAAAAACCTTTCAATTAAAAGAAAATTGTTTTTCACAATCAATACCTGTTCGCACGATGTCAAGATTTTAATTTCTTGTTATTCGAAATTTGAATTTCCCGCCAATTAGTGGTTAGCGCCAATTTTGAATTTCCCGCCAAATAAAGGTTAGGGCCGATTTTGAATTTCCCGCCAATTAAAGGTCAGGGCCGATTTTGAATTTCCCGCCAATTAAAGGTCAGGGCCGATTTTGAATTTCCCGCCAATAAGAGGTTAGGGCGCATTTTTGAATTTCCCGCCAATTAGAGATTAGGACAAATTTTGAATTTCCCGCCAATTGGAGGTTAGCAAATATTTGATTTTCCCGCCAATTAGGTTTTGGCGCCAAATTTGAATATACCGTTACACATGAAAGCAGTTTTGGCGCTAAATTCAAATCAAATCGTTTTAACCATTTTTTAATGGCAATATAAATTAATTATTTGATAACTTACTTGTAGTTTTGACCACTGGATTCGTCCAATGCATCTAGCAGCATTTCTCCAAGCTAATTTAGCACCGAAAACTAATTCCGTTTCCGTTAATTGATAAGTGCCGAGACTTAAGACTTCCTTCTGCACACACTCCCAACGAGATTTATGTGCATCGCTATTTAATCTAAGAAAATAAATTTTAATTCGAAGACATTTTGGAACGGAAAAAGGTTAATAATAAAAAACGATAATGATTAATAATACATAACAATAATAATGACAATAATTATAATGAAATTAAGATATTAATAATAATTAATAATAATAATAGTAATAATAATAATATTAATAACATGAGTAATATTAATAATAATAGGAATAATAATATTAATAATATGAATAATATTAATAATATGAATAATATTAATAATAATAGGAATAATAATAATAATAATAATTTAAAAATAAACAATTTTTCCTGTACATATTTAAAATTACGGCGATAAAAATTTTTTTTTAAACGAAAAATCGTAAATTATTAAAGTATATACAGAATATATTTCAAATTGCCTTCGAATTGAGGTGAAATACTGTTCCAAAAAATCCTTAGCGTATGTTAAAATTTCTTCTTTGCTACGGGGTTCAGTTCCATGGAATGGAAGCGCCATAACACTCCCCAAACAAACGTTGTTTGTGCATAAAGTTTTCTGCAAAAAAAAAAACAAAAAAATAATGAAAAAAATGATGACAATTTGGCAAAAATTGAAAAATAAAGAAATTGTTAAAAAGAAAATATTTTTTGTAGGAAGGAAATTATAATCTTTATAAAAACAAAAAGTAGTAGAATATTATAAATTATAAAATATGAAAAATAAAAAATAATACATATAATAATATAGTAAAAATAGTGAAATAATACAAATAATAAAATATTAAAAATAAAATTTTTTTTAAAAACATAGTAAAGATAGTAAAAAAATTCAAATAATGAAATAGTAAAAAATATTAAAAATAATAAAATAATAAAATAGTATAAATTGTAAAATAATACAAATTTAAAAAAAAAACAAAAAACAAAAAAACAAATTTATACTATTTTATTATTTTATTATTTTTTTAATTTATTATTTGTAAAATAATACAAATAATAAAATAAAACAAAAAAATGCTGAAAATAGTGAAAATAGTAAAAATATTAAAATTAATAATTCTTTTAAAAAAATTAACAATAAATATTATCATTGTATATAAATCAATGAAATATTTTAAAAAAGAAAATAACTTAATCCACAATAAAATTAAAGCAAAGATCAATAGCAACCACACACGATTCTTCAAGGTCAAGAATTTGCGAATCTTCCTAAACATTTCAATAGACTTTAATGAACGCCTTGAAAATATGTAAAAGCGACACATTTTTGAAAATGGGGTACTTTTCAATCTAAATATTAAAAAGGATTTTAATTTCATAAACAATAAACACCATGTGTAGAAAAATAATATTGTAATATTTTATTTGATTAGTTTTTTAATCAATATTTTTAAAATAATATATTATTGATTATCACATTATAATATATATTAGTAACTATTTTTCTGATATAGAAAACGTGATTTGAAATGACACACGATCACATGAGGAGCTGAGGCAAAATGTGATAAGATAAGTTATATATTGTAAGAAATTTAAAAAACAAGGGAAGCAACATTATAAATAATTTGAGATTTGAAAAAAGACTTAAATATATTTTTATTACCAGAAAATTAGTGAAAAATATTTTAAAAAGTGTCACGGATCGTTACCAAATTTAATTTATTCTTTTCATTTTTAATTTAAAAATAAAATACCAAAAAAATACCAAAAGAAAAAAAATACAAAAAAAATATAAAAGATACCAAAAAGAATACAAAAAAATACAAAAAAAAAAAATATAAAAGATACCAAAAAGAATACAAAAAAATACCAAAAAAATACAAAAGAAAAATACAAAAAAAATACAAAAAAACAACAAAGAAAACAAACAGGAAATATTTAAAAAAAAAACACTAAATATAAACGTTTCATTAAATAAATTTATTAAAAAATATTTTTTTTTTTTGGGAGAATTTTTGCATGCAAATTTATTTTGAAATGCAATGTAATATTTTAACAATTCCTAAAACTATTTCGGAACATTATTTATGCATTAACACTTTCTAATTATTTTCAACAATTATTTTAAACATTTTTTTAAAAGTATTGTGAAATAATGTTTTTATTAAAATTTCCCCCGAGTTAATTTAAAAATATTTTACAAATTTCAAAAATATTTTCCGAATTGATTTTAAAATATTCTTCAAATCAATTTAAAAATTATTCATTAATTTATTCATTAATTAATTTAACAAATTAAATTTTTCAAATTTGGAAAATATTTTTCAGCTAATTTGGAAAATATTTCAAAATTAATTTAAAAACATTTTTCAGAATAATTTAAATAAATTTAAAATAATTCAAAATAAATTTAAAAAATTTCAATATAAATTAAAAATATTTCAAAATAAATAAAAAAACATTTCCAAACATATTAAAAATATTTCCAAACAAATTAAAAATATTTCCAAATAAATTAAAAATATTTTCAAACAAATTAAAAATATTTCCAAATAAATTAAAAATATTTCCAAAAAAATTAAAAATATTTCCAAATGAATAAAAAATATTTTCAAATAAATAAAAAATATTTCCAAATAAATTAAATATATTTTCAAATAATTTAAAAATATTTCCAAATAAATTAAAAAAATTCTAAAATTAATTTAAAAATATTTTCCAAATTCACATATATTTTTTTAAAATCATAAATATAAAAAAATCACTTTGAAGATTGAACAAAAAATAATTTTAATTTTTCAAGATATCGAACAAAAGTGAAAAAAAAATTATTTAAAAAACTTTTTCAAAAAATAATCACTGACCACTGCATTTTTGGGATGAAGAGAGTCAAAAGCCTCGGTTTTGTAAATAAAATTCCTCAGTTTGGTAGGCTTTTTCTGAGAGGGTGGTTCGTGGTCCTTCATCTTGGAAAATAATTTGGGCAATGATTTTTTTCTGAAACGTGTCTTCGTCTTTTCACGTTCAAATAATGACTGAGGAAATTTTTTCTTTAGTCCAGTTTCAACTACAGCATCCTGCACTCACTAAGCTCTTCCTGACTCCGCAATTGTTCCAAGAGGGGCTAACAGCGGATCGACAATTTCCAGCGCCCCCGGCTCCATTTTCCTATCGATTTACTACTTTAAATAAATTCTCAATAAATTTCCCTTAACATCGATTTTTATCACTGAGATAAAAGCTTTATAATTCCCAAACGTATTTTTCATTTTTTTTTAAAATTAAGTGCTCCCCCCACCCCTGAAAAATGTGCCTTGAATCAAATTTCAAATGGACTTTTGAAATTTTTTAATTTTAATAACATTTTGATAAAAGGGAATTGAAAAAAATGTGAATAAAATTAAAGAAGGAATAACGAATTAATAAATTAAAAATATATAATTATTAATAAAATATTTATATAAAAAATGTTAAAATAATAATGATAATGGTAGTAGTAATACCAAACTATTATATTTCCCTAGCAAAAAAAAAAGATTAATAATAATAATCATAATAATAATCATAATAATAAGAATAAAAATAATAATAATAATAAAAATAATAATAATAAAAATAATAAAAATAATAAAAATAATAACAAAAAAAAATAATAATAATAATAGTAACAATAATAATAAGTAATTTAAATGAATAATAAATTGTTAACAAATTACTAAGTATTGAATAAATGAATAACTAATTGATAAACGTTAAATAAATAATAAATTAACAACGAATGTAACTATAATCATTAAATAAATAAAAAATAACGAATAGATAAATACAAATAAATAACAATGAATAATATTAAATAAATAATAATAAATAAATAATAATAAGTAAATAATAATAAATAAATAATAATAAATAAATAATAATAAATAAATAATAATAAGTAAATAATAAATATAATTAAATAAATTATAATAAATAAATAATAATAAATAATATTAAATAAATAATAAATAAATAATAAGTAAATAATAATAAATATAATTAAATAAATAGAAATAAATAAATAATAATATATAATATTAAATAAATATTAATAAATAAAAAATTTTAAAAATAGCTGACAAATAAATAATTGACGAATATTATACAAATAATACATAATTTAAAAAGAAATTAATAAAAGGGGTAAAAATTAGGAAAAAATGAAATAAAACATAATTAAAAGATATATAAAATACAATTAAAATAAGATTATAAAATTGTTAATAATAATAATTGGAAATTGTTAAAACTAGAATATTAAAATAAATGTTTTTTTTTCAAAGATGTGAGTATTTTGTAAAATATATTAAATCTTTATTTTGTAAAAACAATGAGTGAAATATCTTTTTTTTTATAATTTTGAGACGGTCCTGAAGGAAGAGAATCAAAAAGCTAAGCATCCTGGATACTATTTGACTTGCGCAGTAGACGGGAAGTCCACCATTGATTTGCACATGACACTAAAAATCTAGTGGCCGTCGGATATTCTTTTATATTTGATTTTCAACAATTAACAAATATGCTTTTGTTTTTGCACTAAAAATTTTAATCTTCGAATGTAGAATATAAATTAACTAATTAATTGCTACACATGTGCATTCATTACTTTCTATTCGAGATGAAAAGGTCGATTGTATTCAAACTTTAAAATAAAACGCAAAATTCAATACAAATGGCGTAAGCTTTCTTCAAACTTGCTGCAAGCTTACTGCGTAATATACCTTTTAAGGTTATGGCAAGGTTTCTGCAAGTTTAAAATGCTTAAAACGTTCCACTCTC
Source organism: Ganaspis sp. Gsp50 (assembly GCA_011057455.1). Classification (NCBI taxonomy): domain Eukaryota; kingdom Metazoa; phylum Arthropoda; class Insecta; order Hymenoptera; family Figitidae; genus Ganaspis; species Ganaspis sp. Gsp50. The sequence goes on along the minus strand of WNHD01002355.1, from coordinate 2,027 downwards.
AAGCTTGCTTGCTACAAATTCTGAATTTGGAAAGAATAAGGACAAGAATGGGTCGTTTGAGGTTAGGTTTTCAACGTCGACGCGTCGTTTGAACAATAGAAAACAATGGAGCTACGTGTCTTTCTATTGTTTTCTGTTTATTTCTATTGTTAAATTGACAATTGAAACCTAACCTCAAACGACTTATTTTCGACTCTTCTTTAATCATAGACCTTATTATTTATATTTTCTTCTAATTTCTATTTCGTTGCGAATATACGTGTAGAAAAGATTTTGTGTAAAAATTGTTTTCAATTTCGAAATGTACAAGCACCTAATTCTTTTCTTTTACTTCAATAGTTTATCTGTGTCAAGAAGGCCATTTCACCCTCAAGAGAAAATTGACAATAATTATCTTTTGATTCTTCTTCCCCCACCTAAAGATCACCTGTTCTACTACAATCAACTTTTCCCACGCCTAAATTACCTCTTCATTTTTTGTTTCTTTCTCATCGATATTTTCTTTTATCATTTGCTTCTAAAAATACTATTTTTCTGTTCAATTCTATTCACCAAAAGTTTAATTAACTTTATTAATTAAATGTAATTAAATGCATCATTTTATATTTCTAAATTTTCATGAGTAATAATAATAAAAATAACAGTAATAATGATATTATTATTAATAATAATAATAATAATAATAATAATAATAATATTAATAATAATAATAATAATAATAATAATAATAATAATAATAATATTAATAATAATAATAATGATATTAATAATAATAATAGATTCTTTAGGAAGTTTCTTATATATGATTATTAATGACAATAATAACGGGGTTCACTTCAAAGTTCATACATTTCCCTAGAATTCCCTAGAACTTCTTGGCATTTAGTAAAGGCGCATTTACATTAGGCCATGAGTGAAAAAGAGATGCAAGTATGTTTGTCATTTACGCACTCATATGAGACAAAGCAGTCATGGGACGTAGTCACAGGACGTCACCATTAGGGTGACGTCCCATGACTGCGTTTTGACGTCCCATTCTTTGCGTTTTATCACTAGACTATTAGTGCGCAAATGACAAACATATACTTGCGTCTCTTTTTATCTCATGGCCTAGTTGTAAAACGCAAAAAAACTCAGTCATGGGACGTCATCCTAAAATTTCCTTTCTAAATTTGCGTTACGTTATGAACGATCCCTAATTTATATATTTATTTGTAATTTATATATTTAATTATTATTTATATATTTATTTGTAATTTATATATTTAATTATTATTTATATATTTATTATTCATAAATTTAAAATTTGCAAAAGTGCAAATAGTTTATTAAACTTTCCAGTAGTTAAATATAATTTTATTGTCAACTGACAATTTGACATAATTAATGCAAACAAGTAGCAAAGAACGTAAGGAAATAAATTTACTTTCTGTCATTTTGAAAACATCCCTATCATTAAAAAAAATAAGCAAATAAATTAAAACAGTTATCAAGTCCTTTTCTGTAATTAAAAATAAATAATTACCGTATTTTCGAGAATTTTCACAAGAAATATGTGATTTGATATCTAATCATTATTGTCATGGTAAAAGGGTAATAATTTATTTTTTAAAAGACAAATTGCAAAGTTTCACGAATTCCGAGTGCATGCTTATAAGCGTATAAATTTTCAAGCAATAATCTAGAAACTCTTTGGAGGTTATAGCATAATAATAGTTCTACATTTTCAAATTTACGATGAAGTTTATTTCTCCATATTTACTTTTAATCGTTGGCATTGCTTTTGTATTGTTTAATTTCGCAGAAGGTGAGTTAAAAACAAAATATTTACTGATATTCCAAAACGGAATTTTGTAATGCGATTACAGCGAATTTGGAACTCTAGGTGGTTAGAGGTTAGGTTTTCGACGTTGATGCGTGAATTGAACCATAGAGATATTATACATAGAGTAGAAAAGGTCCGTTCGAAAGCGTTCGCCTAATAAAAAGAGATGAACAAATAATACCAGTATGTGTCTTTCTTCATT
>WNHD01002354.1:19139-57871 GCA_011057455.1 Ganaspis sp. Gsp50 | reverse complement strand
TAATAATAATAATAATAATAATAATAATAATAATAATAATAATAATAATAATAATAATAATATTCCTTTTCTGACATAAATATATTGAGAGTAATTATTATTTTAAGGTAAATAAGTAGATTCGATCACAGGAAGGTAAAAATAAAAAGACACATTTATGTCATTTTTTTTCAAGTTGCTACGAATTCTAATTTATTATTAGTAATTATTATTATTATTATTATTATGTATTAAAAAAAATTTGGTACAACTTCTGTGCCTTGCATAATTTAAGAAAAAATTTGAATTTTAATATATTTATATAGAAGTCCTGTTCTTAAAAAATGTACCTTTCAAATACTTCAAGAAATTTTAAAAAAGAAATTCCTCTTTTTGAGAAGTTTAAATTTTTATATTAAATTACAAAAAACTTGTTTAATCGTAGTTAAATAAAAAATTTACAAAATCACTAATATAGGTAATAATTTCCTTTTAATTAAAGCTGAACTTCAATTTACAAAACCTTTAAATACAACGAAATATCAAAACCTGAAAAACAATTGAAAATAAAAACGATCAACTTCAGGTGTGGACAGAATGAAAGAACGAATGAATTGTCGATTATTATTATTAATAGTATTATTAAATTTCATATGAATATTATTATTATAGTATATACAGGCAACAGTTTTTACTAAACTTTTCACCAGTTATACAAAATTTCCCGTAACTGTTTTTTTTTCCTTCAATTTGTTCACTCTAAAAAATAATGGAAAATTATCCAAACGTAAGGATTTTTTCCGTAACTTTGTATTCTTAAATGCATTCTCGAATAAAAATTGATACATATTTATTGAACAACACAGAAAGATCTTTTACAAGAATTTTGTATTAATGTAATTTGACTATTCGGACTATATCAGAGTTAAAATTCCAAACATATTTTTCATCATTATAAAATAGTTACTAACTGAGCCTTTACAATTTCCAAAATTGGGTAAATGTACTCTCTAAATTTGAATTAATGAAAAGTAATGTTTACTAATTCAAATTTGTGGACGCAACTTTTCACTAATTCAAATTTAGAGCCTTATAAAAAAAATAATTAAATTCTAAAAAGCCGTTTGTTACTGTTTTAAAGAAAAACAATCCCCTTTTAGGCAAATCACCTATATGTGAATTTGGTAATTGTTTAGTTATACGGCTTTTCCGAATTTTAAACTTTTCTTTAAAAAAAACTTTTCTTTTAAAAGTTTTTTTACTCTAGTATTTTAATATTTTAATTTGAGTATAGTCTAATTTGACTATAGTCAAATTAAAATATTAAAATACCTACTAGTATACTATGATAACCTAGAAGTGCAAAAGACACGTTTTTTGGCTACGTTTTGTAAAATCATGAGATAGTTTTTTTCATAAAAGGCCGTAAAATCTATTTTAAGCCAAATAAAAGATAATAAATTCAATGTGTTAAGAAATACCTTGCTCTGGACCGGCTTGAACGATTTTTGGCTTGCTCTGTCCATTTCCAGGTGTTTCTCGCCTGAGGGGTTGAGCTGGCGGAACGAAACCATTGGCAACTTGAGGTATTCCAAGCCCTGAAGGGCCAAGATCTTGAACAGCAGCAGCCGCACGATCTTCTGTGTAGAGAAGAAAACAAACTGTGATCCATACTGCACCGCATAGCACCGCAATTTTCAGCCACAGGGACCTTCTTCTTGGAAATACCATGGCTCTGTCTTTTCGTTTTTGTTTCTCAAAGGCAGCGAGGGTCGTCGTGCACTCTTCGATTTTCACCTTTACTTTTTAACGTTCCGTTATCTTAGCAACATCTTCTATCCTTCTCTCTTACTCTTGTGATTTTGTTTACTCAGCAAACCGCGTTTATCTCGTTAGTACTCTTCTTCTTCTTTTTTTCAACTTTCTACCTGAATCCCGATATTCAGAATGCTAATTAAACTTAAACTGCAGATTTCTTCTCAATTCTCCTTGAAATCCTTTTCAGTGGAATTGCATTGAACTTTCTGGTAGGCCGAAGCATTGATAGTGATCTTTGATTCGTTAAGAGAGATCTTTCGCACTCGAAGGATCACCGATAGTATCCCATCGATCTTGCGATAAAAGTGGATTTCGAACCCAACACTCGTAAAACATTCTCAAGGTTTTCTCTTTAAATCCTCCAGATCACAAGGATATGTGGGCAATGCTTATCTACTGCAGTGAATAAACAATTGTGAAGGTTAATTAAAACCAGATTTTGACACTTATAACGATTTATCACAGCATTTTTGGCAGTTTCTTTCTTTCGCTAGTCTTTATTCTTAAATTCTGGATTATGTTTTTTTATGATTAACTATGTCAATTTCCTGTGATATGGATTTTTTCTAAATGATATAGTTTTTGATGAATGTACCTTTTCGATATGTACTGTTCAAGTTTACGTGTTTCTTTGCGTCACCGCATTTCTCTCATTTTAAATTCTGCAACAAAAAACGAAACAACGTTTTTAATCATATGTATAATTACCTTTTAAATGAGAAACTTTTTGTCCCCTAAATCTAAATTAGCACAAAGTTTTACTAATTTGAATTAACGGACGAGATTCCACGAATTCAAGAGTATGTTAATTTTATCATTTGCTTTAAAAAATACTTTATTACAAGTAAGTTAAACTTTTACAATAAATCATAAATATATACCTCTTCTTTGAATTTATGGTGTTTTATCCTATTATATTTATCTGTCTTTTCTTTATCTATTCTTTGTTACTCTCTAAATCTGAATAAGTGAAATCTGCTTATTTTTAAGTCAGAAAGTTTTCCACTCATTGCAATAAGTAAAATTTTCACTTTTTTTGTGTTAAATTTCACTTATTTTCGTGTTAAATTTCGCTTACTTTCGTGTGAAATTTCACTTACTTTCGTGTTAAATTTCACTCACTTTCGTGTGAAATTTCACTTATTCGTAAGTGGTGGAAGACTTTTGACTTAAAAATAAGTAGATGTCACTTATTCAGATTTAGGGAGCAAGAGTAATTTATTATTCACATTAATGATAAAATAATTTATTTGTTTTTAATTCTGTTCATAATTTTGAGATTTGCTTGGCGCTTGTGTAACTATATTTACTTTATTTCTGCAATCATTTACCTCATAACTTTTTGTGTGATAAAATAAATTGTACGCATTATATAAAATTGATAAAATTTAAATGATGTGACAAGAACGTAGATTGATCTGCCAACTCCTATCGGACATGACAAGTAAAATGATCTTTCAATTAGTGTACATGTCACAAAGGGAACAAGTATAAAATTAAACTATAATCAGATTTCACTCGACGATAATTCCTAGCAATTTCCAGCAAGTCCTCTATTTCACACATCGACATTCTATTTCAAAAATGAAATTTGCAGAGAACAATGTAAATGAAACTTTGTTGATTAAAAAAGGAAGGCAATCACTTTACATAATAAATCTTCTCAATTTAATGTTACATCTTAAATAATGTTAAAACAAGTAATGTTAAACATCTTTAAATAAGATATCGAATATCAAATCAATTGAAATTAGTAATGTAGTAAATGTAAATTAGTAATTAGTAATGTGTTCACATTTAGAAATGTAAATGTTATACGATTATATAGAGTCAAAAACTGTCTTTAAAAATCGCCACAACGTAATAATAATAAAATAATAAAAATTAACAATACGGAAAATTTTAAATTTCTATTTACACTAGCAATTTTAAATAATTTATCCACTTTCCAAAACTCGTTTCCATTTTCTCTCAATGTTAAATTTTCCGTCACGTTTTCTCTCAAAAGATCAAATTCCACACGGGTAACCTTTTACCATCGAAAATTCCAAAGAATATAACGGTACCGATCAGTGTTATTCAGGAATTTTGTCAAAGCAAATAAATTCTCGCATGAAGATCGATCGAGACATGTGTGCATTCGAATTTGTTGTATATACCTATATACAGAGAAAGTATAGAGAGCGATAGTTTATTATGGAGGATGTGGACAATACTAGCATGTATCGCGATTTCCTGATGATGTTCGGACATTGCAGCACGTGCAATGCAAAACGTGCGTGTAACTCCAGCAGATACGTCTGCATGCATAGATTTTCAGATAGCGTCACTGACACTGGCGACGAGCTAATGAGAGAAAAGTGCAATAGCATGTTCACGCTAAAGGCCGAGTAAACTACTCGTGATTTAAAACCAGTTACGTAAATTCACATAGATTATGAATAGAGGAAAAAAAGAAACAAGAAAAGGAAAGGAACAAAAAGAAAAAAAGTCCAATCAACGTCCGCAATCTCTAAGCAGCACGACAAGACCATCGAAATATAAAATTTCAACGCCGCGTTAATCCGTTAAATAACGAGCTCTTTTGCAGGATGCTTTATAAGGTCAAATTTCCTGGATATGATGCAAGGTAATGTACGTTCTCTTTGACGATAAGAATGCAATAATTTTATTGCATTTTCCAAACAATACGTCCAACAACAATATAACGTGATAAGATAAAAATAATAATTCAACAATGCGTAAATTTAATAATTCGACACATTGCGGGCGACTAAAACATTTTACCCAACATCAGCAAAAATTTTGAAAGTGTTTTCTAAACGATATATTAAACATGTTTATTACTAAACAATATATCTAAACGATATATTGTACTTTATACAATACTTTATAAAAAAATAAAAACTCTATACACTGCAAAAACTGATGTCTTGAACTAAGACATCAAGTGTCTTACCTTAAGACATTCAGCGCTTTAAAGCAGCAAAATAAGACACTTTTTATGGCGTCTAAAAACGCAAAATATCTTACGGTAAGACACTTGATGTCTTAATTCAAGACAACAGTTTTTGTAATGTACTTGTACTTTTGAAAGTAAACTAATTAAGAAAATAACAATAATAATAATAATAATAATAATAATAATAATAATAAAATAATAATAATAGTATATTAATAGCAATGATAATATCATACAAATTATCTATATGCAATTTAATTGAAATAAATTTACTTTTTGTATGTATGATATTATCAAACCAAGCATTATATCCAGGCAAGAGATGTAAGATATTACGAAAACAGAAGTGAGTGTCATCCTGTAACTCAATGTCTGACAGATAAGAATGTAAGAACAAGACTACGATTTCTTTATTCTTTTCACCAAAGCAAATATTCCCTAGAGTTTAAACGCGTTTTGTGCTTTTTGAAATGATTGAATATTTCAACGAATGTCACGTAGACATCAGGCAAATGGGATAGTCTTGAAACCATCTACTTTTTCACAAAATTCTTCCTTGAAAACAGCAACACGATACACATATGAAAACACAAAACATATCATAATTCTTGACTATTGTAAGATTGAAAAGTGTATTAAATCAAATAAAAAATATTATTTTGAATTTCTTTATCATATTATTACATATCACATTATTACATATATTATACATATCATATTATACACTGCAAAAACAAGTGTCTTGATTTAAGCCCTTTAGGTGGTCATTTTTAAGAAGTTTATTGGCATCTTAAAATTTGGACCAATAAGGAAGCGTTTTACGTTATTTCCACCAATCAGGAATAAACCTCAAACGTCTTAAATATCTAAATGTCTTAAAATAAGACACTTATTTTTGCAGTGTATGATATGTATACATATCATATTATAGTATTATAATATCATATTGTTACATATTATATTATATTATTATAATATATTATATATTTGTTTATTTTAAAAACATATATTGAACTTATTTATTTAATGATTTTATTTGTAATTATTCCCAATTTAATACTTATTAAATGTTCTGCAATATAATTTTAAATGCAGTTATTTTAAATTGTTTATTAAGTTTCAAGTCCTTAAGAATGTAATAAACAAAATCAAATTATAACTACGAAAGATGTTCATTTTTATATTACACTGGAGTCTTTCATAACTTTTCTTTTAAATTGACAATGATTCAAGATATAATTGAATCTTCCGAGCTGACTTTTTTCACATGTTTTCTTTAAAGTTGCGAACTTTTACAGGAGTTGAAAGGTTCTAGTTTAAGGTGACAAGGAACACATTAAAAGAAATTACTTCCAAAGTACCTCAAAGTATAGTTTAATCGAACAAAATTTTCAAAAGTTTAGAATGGTTTTAAAAAATGTTTTGCACCACTATTTCATTGAAAAAAATGAAAACTGATCACTGTAACGAAAACTGATCACTGTAACGAAAACTTATCACTGTAACGAAAACTTATCACTGTAACGAAAACTAATCGCTGTAACGAAAACTATAACCAGTGTAACAAAAACTAAGTAACAAAAAATATTGCCTCAAACATTTTTTTAAAAAAATTAAAAACAAAATTTGAACCAGAATATTACAAACTAAACATTTTAGTGAAGTTATTGCTTTTATGATAAATGTAAAAATTTAAAAAAAGTGAATATGAACTAGAGGATGGTATTAAACTTTTTTAATCTTTTATGAATTACTTTCTTGCACACATCAGAGAATCTTGCTTGGGGTTTCTAACACTCGCAACACTTGCCAGTCCTCGAATTCAGCATTAGTGTCAGGTTGGCGAGTGTTCGTAACTCCTGAACCAAGAGTGCTTTTTTTCTTTTTCCTTTTTTTGTAGCCTGGAATGTCGGAAGGGCTCCATTTTCCGGATAGGTGGAAGCCATACCAGTATTGTCTCAAGTACTTTTTTTATAGCTGCGCTCTCTTACCGAGAGTGCATGTACGCGAAAGTAACCGACAATATATGTGTCAACATGAAGACAAATTAGTTTTAAGAAATGCAACACCCACAGACTTTTTTTAATAAAATGCTGAGCTTACAATAATTCAGCGATAATATTAATTACCTTTTTAGCCACCGAGGAAAATAGGTATACGCGTAAACAGTAGAATCATCATATTCTAATAAAAATCGCACATTCTTAATACACTCTCATTATTGATGAGAATGTAATAATATTAATGAACAATGTTACAACGAGAATACTTACGCTATAGTTGTAATTATAATTATTCAAAGAATAAATTTACGAATTTGACAAAAAAGAAATATTAATGTTTCTTGTTTGCTGTGCCGATGATAAATTATATAGCGAAAGTTAAAAAGCGTTATTTCTAGTGTTTCTTGTGAGCTGTTTCGAAATTAAATTTCAAAAAACTTAACGAGGAGAATTATATCTTAATAATTGTGTTTAAGCAGCACTGATATTTATCAATTTTTTAGCGATTTCAACCTCTTCCGTTCAATCTGACTTTCTTTGCAGCAGTTCAACAAAGCTATTTCCCTCACGTGTTTCCCGATGGATAAAATCTTAGTTGCGTGTCACTGTTTATTTGGGTTAACTTCCATTTTCGTTGCTTGCTTACTATCAACAGCAAGTCATTTTTGCCATAATGTAGCTTACTTTTCTTGTCGTAGACTCTCTTCAAATACAGTTTACAGCGCGGATCTTGTGTTCGATAAAGGAGAAATTGATAATGAGAACAATAAAATTATTGACATGCAAATAGTGCACAAGTCAAAGAAAGCATTAAACTCAAGCATAGATTGTTATCTTTTCAGCTTTTATACCTGTGCCTTTTTTCTCAATAACGTGTAATTTTACAAAAAGAATATTTACTTGAGTCGAAAAACTTTTATTGATAAGCAGCATTTATAAATCATTAATAGTAGGTAAACTTAAAAGTTGATGTGCCAATTTAAAAATGAAATTCTCTTTTTCAATGAAAGAGTTTTCTTTTAAAGTTCGCAAAGCCATATTCATAAAGAGGGTTTAAAAATAATCTTTCAAGAAGATTTAACATTTTGCATTAGCGAAAGATCCGACTTACCAAATCCTACCAAAATATTGAAAAGAGCCTGAAGGATAAAATGAGAAGAGCAGAAGAAAGATATGAATTTCAAATCAAAACGAATAACTATTCAATTTCAAAAGTAAAGATATAAGCAGAAAAAGCTCCAGTTTAAATGCACATATCGTTTTCGTTTTTAAATGGTAAACAGAAAAATGGAATTTAATACTAGCAAAGTAAATGATGAAATGAAAATAATGCTTTTACGAAAGATCACAAAGTATTATAGAATCAATTAACGAAAGGGAATAAAACAAACAATACAGTGTTTGTAACTAAAATAGATTTCTTAAAAATAAATCTTTGTATGAAGTGAAGAAAAATGGTTCCGAAGCCCCTACTTAGTTTCGCCGAATATTTATTCTACAGTTTGCTGGAAGAAACATTCAAGTTCTTCTAAGACAGTTCTTTGCAGTTTCTTATCATTTTTCTTTTTCTCCTTTTTTCCCCCGTTGTATTTTTTGCAATTCTCTTCGAATTGCCGTCTTCGAAGCGAAAGACAATATTATTTCTACCAACGCACACTCCCACCCATTTTCAACGTCGACGTTTTCTGCTTCTTTACTTGCGGTAAACGAAACGAAGTGGCCTCATCGATAAGCTTTCAACTCAAGATTCAAGAGCACTTTTTAAAAACTCTTTCTAGATTCATTCTTTTTAAAAAATTAGCAAAAGCAAAATGAATTTATAAACTCCGTTGAATGATAATCTCTTTCGCTGAATCGATAGCGTTTAAAAATGTGAATTAAAAGTTCTCTGCAAATGATAACGATGGTAGTTGCAGCAATTTGGGACAGCAGTTATAAATAATTCTCATTCAAGTGAAAAAGCAGAGAAAATTAAACTGCTAAAGACAGGTTCGTATCGAGTTGCAGTGGAATTTGTACTTAATGAGAGCACTAAAGTTCTGACGATGAAAGGTGCTGCTTCACACAATGAGGTAATAAAAAGTTCACAAGTCAATCGCTAATGAGGCAATGGACATTCTGATCGAATACACACAGTGTCTGGATCTCGGCCAAATCACTACAGAATCTACAATAAGAATTCCCGTCTTTTCTTTAACACTCTAAGACCCGTATATAAACCTTCACGGAAAACTCCATTTTTCTGGCAAAAACTTTTCGATGATTACGGTTGTCAGAAAGTACCAAGAACCAAGAGATCTTTATCAGAAATCCTACGTGAGATGAAAATACAAGTTTTCTCATACATCGAAACAAGAAAGAATTATAAATAACATTCATAATAATAAAAGGAAATACCTTCTCAGCAAGGAAACAATTTATACATAGATAACATTTCCTAAACTTTCAAAAATCGATTTCAATTTTTAAAAAATGTTGATTTTTTACTTTTTTTACAAAATTTTTGGTGTTCCTGAAAACTTTTTTGCAATCTCTTTATTTTAATCGATTCGGAATAAAAAAACACGAATTTTAACGTATATTCCAAACACTACACTTTCCAGGAAAAGTTTGGAATTTCACAAAATGTGGATTTTTTTCACTTTTTTTGCAAAGTTCAAAATGTTCCTGAAAATTTTATTGAAGTTTCTTTTTTTTATTGGATTCCGCATAAAAAGACACAAATTTAAACGTACATTTCAAACACTACACTTTCCAGGAACATTTTGGCATTTCCCAAAATGTGAATTTTTTCACTTTTTAGCAAAGTTCAAAGTGTTCCTGAAATTTTTTTTACATTTTCCTTTTTTTATTGGATTGGGCATAAAAAAAGACAAATTTTAACGTACATTCCAAATACTACACTTTTCAGGAACAGTTTGGAACGTCCAAAAATGTGGATTTTTTTTCACTTTTTTGCAAATTTCAAAGTGTTCCTGAAAATTACTTTGCATTTCCTTTTTTTTATTGAATTCGGCATAAAAAATCACAAATTTTAACGTACATTCCAAACACTACACTTTTCAGGAAGAGTTTGGTTCACTTTTTTGCAAAGTTCAAAGTGTTCCTGAAATTTTGTTTGCATTTTCTTTTTTTTACTGGATTCTGCATAAAAAAACACAAATTTAAACGTACATTCCAAACACTACACTTTTCAGGAACAGTTTGGAATTTCCAAAAATGTGGATTTTTTTCACTTTTTTGCAAATTTCAAAGTGTTCCTGAAAATTTTTTTCATTTTCTTTTTTTTATTGGATTCCGCATGAAAAGACACAAATTTTAACGTACATTCCAAACACTACAGTTTCCAAGAACAGTGTGGAATTTCCCAAAATGTGGATTTTTTTTCACTTTTTTGCAAAGTTCAAAGTGTTCCTGAAATTTTGTTTGCATTTTCTTTTTTTTACTGGATTCTGCATAAAAAAACACAAATTTGAACGTACATTCCAAACACTACACTTTTCAGGAACAGTTTGGAATTTACAAAAATGTGGATTTTTTCACTTTTTTGCAAATTTGAAAGTGTTCCTGAAAATTTGTTTGCTTTTTCTTTTTTTTACTGGATTCCACATAAAAAACACAAATTTGAACATACATTCCAAACACTACACTTTTCAGGAACAGTTTGATTTTTTTAGAAATATGGATTTTTTTCACTTTTTTGCAAATTTCAAAGTGTTCCTGAAAATTTTTTTGCATCTTCTTTTTTTTATTGAATTCGGCATAAAAAACACAAATTTGAACGTACATTCCAAACACTACACTTTTCAGGAACAGTTTAATTTTTTTAGAAATATGGATTTTTTACGTTTTTGCATAATTCAAGTTGTTTTTGATGTTTCTTTTTAATTCTGTTTTGCATTTGATTCAGAATGAAAAGCACGTATTTTATGTTACCTACGAAACATAATTTTTTGAAATTAGTAACTAATTTTTCTTTCATTTTCTTTTATTAAAAATTTCGCTATTTTTCTATGTTTTAAAGCAAGCAGAAATCGAAAGTTAATTTTGGATTAAATTTAGGATAATCCGTATCGTTTATTTTGAAGAACAGTGGAGTCAACGTATAACACTAAACGTGTAAACTTGCCCGATGGGATTAACGGCGCCAAGGACGACACGAGGTCACTAATCAAATTCAAGCCCAAGGGGAACAATTCATGCTCGGTTTCCCACGAGTTCGTCTACGTCAAGAGGTGACACTGTTTAAGTGTTACGACCGTTGTTAATTAATTTTGCCGAATTATCAACCGAGAACTGACCATCCTAAATTTCTCAACTATTTGAAACATCTCTCAAACAGCATAATTGTTCTCACCACAGTTTTGCAAAATATTCGTTAAATTTCCAAATTCAGTAATAAAGGCATAAAAAGCGAAAATACAAAAATAAAAATTCGACAAATGGTAAAAAGAATAATTTCAATTTTTTTGTTTTCTCTTAATTAAATAGATTTTAATATTAGAAAATCCTGGCAAATATTTTGTCTGTTAATGATGTAGAGAAAGATTACAGTTAAGATTAGATTTCAATATGAAAATGCAAAATTATTGGAAGCCGCTTTAGCTTCACATAAACTTGAATTATTCAAAAGCTGTAAGCCGCTTTTACAATCTACTGTAACCCTTAATTCTTAACATAACGATAACGAGAAATTCTAACGACTGAAGCAAGCAACTTTTGAACAACATTACTGTAAGGAAAAAATCTCTAAAACGAGAATGCAAAGTTCCTCGCTGCTAATCGACTCTAGTAATTTCAATCTTTTGCTCTAAATTCTTTAATTGTTCGCATTAGCATTTCACATTTTAGATTTACATTTTTAGAGGCTATTGTTTTTTACGTGGAACGTTACTGATAAATAAATTACATATAATTTTTTTTTATTTTCAGTCATCTTTTTTAAAGAGGAAAAGCAGAAATTGGAATCACTTGACGATTTACCATTTTTATTCCCTCATTTAATTCTTTTTTTATACAAGTTGTACTCATTGTACTGATACGCTTGCGTTGCAACAGCTTTCATGTCTCGAAGAAGGTGAACCCTCGACCTATTTGTGGGATAAAAGAGGCGTCTCGGAAAAGCTTCTCCTCCTTCTAGCTCTCCTTTGCAACTTTAGGTACTGTAGGAAACATTTTCGTGAATGCAATGCAAATGTTGCCGTAAGATTCACGCCAAGTTGACTTACAACAGAATTTTGACGCTATACGATCGAGTTTTTATGTATGTATGCGCAAGAAAATGTTCAACTGACACACTTTATAAAAGAAGACCCTGAACTTGTAGTGCCCTTTCACTACGTTTTGAGAGTCAGTTTATAATCCTTATAAATAAATATTTTCATTTCAAACAAGCCTTTTTTAGGTAAATCAAAATTACGATTCATAAACAAAATTCAAGTAAACATAAATGTTGAAAGGCATTAATGAATAAATAAATAGAACTAACTCGGAAAGTTTGTGATCAATATACATCAGAAAATTTTAGAAAACATTGGACTGAAACTAATTTCTGCTACCGAAGGTGCTCACTATCAAAGTTATCGCGCTATTATAAAACGATTAAAGTCGACATTGCTCACACAGCTGTTGCAAAATGGTAGAGAAAGCAATAGTCTGCAAACCGAAACACAGGAAATTTTTATCTTATCAACCTACACGATGTTTTTCCCTAACTGTGGTCATTTTTAATAAACTAATTAATATATTGTAAATAAAATTCTATAAATAACCGTTAATAAAATCCATAAATCATACAAACAAAATTATTAAAATTACTTAAAGATAATATTTAAAAGAAACCTATATAGGTTTTTTAAACCTATGTAGTTTAAACCTATATAGTTTTTTGAACCTATAGATTGAAAAAACTATAATAAAAAAACCTATAGGTTAAAAAAACTATAATAAAAAAACCTATAGGTTAAAAAAACTATAATAAAAAAAAACCTATAGGTTTCTTTACAAATTATTTTATGAAAAACATATGTATACCTAAAAATCACTTTCAGTTGTAAATGTTGTGAATGAGACTGTAATTTTATATTCATAGCATTCGTTTAAGTCAGTTGATAATCTCTACAATATTTATTATTCGATTATAATTCAACTATCCTTTCTCTAGGAAAATAACGAGAAAGTGAAAAATGCGATCTAATCTAGAGTCATCTAGGTGATGTTTTAAATCATCCAGTTAGATTTTCCTCCTTTCAATCTAACAAACCCGTCTTCGATTTCCTATTTGCAACGATTTCTTTCTATTACGAGAAACGGTGATGCCATGTTCAACAGAATACTCGTACTGACACTATGAATGGCAACATGAACGTTAATCCATGATGAAAGTGCATAAATAACATCGATGAAGTTTTAAGAATTTTCAATCGCAATTACCAACTTGCTCGAAGACTTTGTTTTTAGAAATAAAGAAATTCAAGAAATCAGAACTTTTATATTATTTAAAAATGAATACAATAAACAAACTTTTTTACTAATTTTTAAAACTCAAATTTTGATCACGACAGAGAAATCAATTACACTTTTTAAAATTTTTTATCAAGAAGGTTATTAACTGCGAAGAAATATGTTATATAAATGCGTAAAGAAATAAAAAATTAAATAATTAAATTAGATGTATGAATAACTTCAGGTATCGCTTGAAAGTTTATATTTTTGACAAATCCTATCTAGAAAGTTGATTTCGCAATTACATTTTTATACATCTCCTATCTCGTTGTAATTCCCATTGTGTTGTCATTCATCTTGAAAATATAGGTACTCTCTCTCAATCTCTCTCCTTTCTTTTTAATTGCAACTTTTAACATAAATTTTGAATAACAAGGAAGATAATGCTTCTCTTTAAATATAATTTGAAAAATTGAATATGGAGATAAAATCATTCTTTAAAAAGTTTACTAATTAAGAACTACCATTTTGAAAGCAGGAAGTCACTCATTCAAATAAGATAGTTTATAATGTAGATAATTAAGATTTAGCGACTATTGTTCAACATGGTGGTCTTTGTGACCCAAAAGATGCTCATAACAAATTTAAATATTTAATAAAAATGAAAAATTATCAATCACTCGGATTTAAACGAAAAATGGAAAAAATAGAGATAACTCTTAACGTTTCATTATCATTAACGTTCAAATTTTAACATTAACTTTAACGTTTCTTTTACTTAAATAAAATTTAATTTCGACAACCACATCGAATTAAATTTGATTTATACCATCATTCGAACTCAAACCAAGAGTTCTGAATAGTCATCTAATATATAGATGTCTGCTTGGTCGGTATACATAAAAAAATTTCCGAATTATTTCAATATTTATTGTTTAATATTTTATAATACGAAACAATAAATATTGAAATAATTCGGAATATAATGTAATAGAATAGAATATAAAATATATTTTACATTTAATTTGCTTTCTATAGAAAGCAAATTCTAATATAAAGAAGTTTGTAGTTTTAAGAAAATAAAAAATTCAATATTCAACTGTAACATCCGTTCCATTTAAAAGTAGGCGTATTGCTTATCAAATTGCACAAGATGAATGATTAAAACAATGTACTCACGTCATGGATGCAGTAAATGAAACTTACGCACCATTTTCTAAACATTCCACTAAATGATTAATAATTTCAAACGATATATTAATGAAATTAAACTATTTGTGTAATTTGTCAATTTTTATGCTTTTTAACAGGCATGACAATTAAACTTTTCACAAAAGTCGTGACTTTTTGATTATGCATATAATTCAACTTTTATGCACACGGGAGGTCATTTAGAAATATTTTATGCGATATAATCTCATATATTTTTCAAAGATATCGACTGTCGTCAATGAAGAGCCAAAAATATTCCTATCTTTTTTATTTTCATCACCACCGATATAGCTTAGTTGCAGTACCAACTGGAATTAATTGAGCGACCGGACCGACGATCGATGAAAAATTAATGAGATGGCCAGCTGGAACGGACACGTTTGATAGACGAGCGTTTTCTATGTATGTGTACTTTCTATGGTCAGTTTGCTAGAAAAAAACGACGATTCTCGACGAAAATTCGAGGAAAAATCCACAACCACTTGACTTTCGGGGTTTTTCTATCCAATTGAACCCGTCAGTTGTTTAACACAAAATGGTCACGACACTTTGCAAAGTAAATAAATTACTTTTTCAAATAAAGTATTTAAAGAAACTGTCACAGACATCCCATCGCCTCTGTAATTAAATAAAAATTCCTGAATTTCGTGAAGCTTATAATTAATTGAAACATTAAGGATAAATATCTATATAGATAGAAACTGTCTATAAAAGTATAATAGAAACTATCTATAATATAGATAATACATAGATATGGATAGTTTATAAACTATATCTATAGATAGTAGAAAAATATTAGTGTCCCAAAAAAAGATAACCTTTTGAAAAATTTCGTCATTTCAGTAAAGAACAATTACAAAGTTTTTAAAACATTTAGAGAGCAATCATGCTTATTAAAGCATATATGAAAGTATAAGTCATGATTAATAAAATTTCAATAATTGAAGACAATCCGATTAAGTGACAATTGCAATTTATTAATATTAAAAAGCCACATTGCTAATAATTGAATTATAAACATTTTATTGGAAGAAAAAAAAAAGTTTTCTTTATAAAGTTTTCTTTATATAGAGTAAAATTATTGGATTTGAAACGTTAAGCTATTTCTCCAATGGGAAAAAGTAAGTATTTAAGTTAATAGCAATTCTTAATTAATATAATCTATTTTTAACCTATTATTTACTACATGTTAATCAAACATCGGTCAACAGTTCTCTAATGCAAATTTTTTAAGAATGAACAAAAGTTGCTAAATTTTTATCATTTTTCAAAGATACCTTTTTTACCTTTTGTTTTTTATAACTTTGTGTTTTTTCTTAAATTTCTTTTAAAAATGGTACAATTCAAGTAAATAACATCTGGATCTTTTCTAGAGAAAAACAAACTCTACAACTTCACTTCATCAGATTTTTAAAAAAGTAAAAATTACTATATTTAAAAAATGGTCCACTTCTTCAAAAATCTGACAAGGAGAAGTTATAGAGAGCATTTTCCTCATCTGGGAAATACCTTAAGCAAATAATTTACAAGTTCCCTTCGTTCAACTTTAACATAAAAGGGTTGAAATTTGCAAGGTTAACTGATAAGAATAATCGCGAGTGATTTTCAAGACTTAAATAGTACAGATATTGTACAAAAAGGCAAAGATAGAGATCATGTCAAAAGGTGGGCAAAAGGGATGGTTGCCGGGTCAAGAAGAAAGGAGACGATCTCAAAGCCGACCATCTCAAGTTGGAAGTCGTGTTCAATTAAACCGTCACCAACCGTGGAAAACTTTTATATGAATGGGTTTCATTACGTCGTGGACTTATTAAAGCATCCTTCACGATGACATTAATATCGCATGACGGGAGGTTTTGTTGTTGAGCAGCTTGGCTTTTTGCCTTTTAAAACAAGACTGATGTTCTTTTTTTCCAACTTTAAGCTTAAAGCGTTTAAAGTTTATTCATTTTAAACTTACACCATGTATACGGATTACCACTATTTTAATATTAAGCATTAATTTAAATATCATAGTGTTTTACAAAACTCTTTTTATAAATAACGACCAAAATGTTTCTTAACGACAAAACTTTTTTTAACAACCGCCCCCAGCAATTAATAAAAAACATGAAACTAAAAGATTGTGAATGGATTTTTTAAAGGAGAAAAAGTATATGATTAAATGTTGGGAAAATTTTAATAAAACTCTTTGAATTCTTTAATTTCTTACAACTTTTTCTTTTCATCATCAATTAAATAATTTTTCTTTTTTAAATTATAAAAGCTTGAACTTACGCTCGATTTTCAAGAAGCCATTAAAATTGCAAAATTCTTCTCTCGTTAACGTAAATCCAAGTTATTAAATTTCTGACTGGTTGCCAACAGTCAAACCTGGAACAAAAAAATATGATGTTAATAGCGAATCACTGGTGCATTGAGTTTAAATGAGTTTAAAGTATCGGCTTTCAATTGAAAAGGATTCAGTACTCTATTACGCACAGGTTGTCCAGAATGCTTAATAATAATTAAGAGGTCACGGTTACCTGAGTCACTTAATTAAAATCAAGGGTTTGAGATTTCAGATTTTTTCATATTTGCGTCATTCATGATCTAACAAACCCATAAGTTTGTGAAAAATGTTGTTTTGAAAATGTTTGTGAAAATGTTTGTGAAAATGTTTGTGAAAAACTACTATCAATAGCTAAATATATTTTATTTAAATTTATTTATCTTTAAAATTTCTTATTTATTATAATAATTGGGCGAAATTCAGTCCCATTAATACATTATGCAAAAGTTGACAAAATTGACAATAATATATACAAAAATTAATTTTCGATTGTCTAATCTTTTTCTACAGTTTGTAAATTCCTGCAATTAAGTAGTTGTATTTTTTGTTCCCCCAAAGAAAACATTTCTCCCAAATAAGTTTGTGTTATTTAGGAATAAAACTTTACTTGAGAATAGGTAACATTGGAAAGGAAGTAAGAGAGTAAGATTGCACAGGTCGGTAATTTAATTTGTCAACAGAATAAGGATAGGTTTCGAGCCAGAAGAAATCGAAGGGAGAAGAAAATTCTGTTACATCGTACAATTTACAACAAATAAGAAAGAAGTTTCTGATTTAAAAGAACATTTTAGATTGCAAGTCACGCAACCCAAGGGATTTATAATAAACTACGTACATCTGTTTCAAAGCAAATAATACTGTTAAAGAAGCATAAAATTATCGAAAATTTAAATTTGTTGAAAAATTTAAAATGTATCGCAGCTTTATCAACATTTTTATACCACTTACTGAAACTTATCGTACCGTATAGTTTTAAGCATTTTTTAAAACATTTAATTCAAAAATTATTTTATAGAAATAATCGACATTATTTTAACAAAACAATCGACATTATTCCCACAAAATAATCGACACAATTTTATAAAATAATCGACACAATTTTATAAAATAATCGACACAATTTTATAAAATAATCAACACAATTTTACAAAGTAATCGACGCAATTTTACAAAATAATTGACACAATTTTCTACAAATAATGGACATTATTTTATAAAATATTCGACATTAATTTATGAAATAACAATTCCATAACCGTTAATTTTACAAGAAGGAGCGAAGAATTTCGCTAAATAGTAAAAAAGGAAAAAAATTACTATACTTAAAGTGAATTACTCAAAATGTAGTCACGAACGTTATAAACTGGTGATTGCTGCCAATTTTATTGGTAAGGATTATGCTGACTGGACCAACCGGTTCTACAATAATAACGGAACGAAGAGTAGCAGGATTTTTTTATCTCATATCAATAGGGTAATGGTTAAGAAGCCGAAGTAAGAAACAAAATAAAAATTATTCTTAATTGCTATACTTTAGTATAGCTTGAATAAATGGACTTGAGTATAGTGAAGGTCTACTTAACAGTGAGATCGCAAGTTTCGAGAACTATAATCACTTGAGGGGTTACTCGTTAGCTTCCGGGTACTTCACTCTGAATATAAAAAAAATAAAACAGAAGGTTTGACACAAAGGAAGATTTACACAGTCCATGATATCGAAGGTAGCCTTGAAACTCGTAAATCCACCTCTTCTCGGACGAGAAATTATCTGCGCTTTTTTCCTACCTTGCCCGAAAATCGAAAAAAGTGCGATTATTTCTAATAAAGCTGCAGAGATGTCTTAACTAACAAGTGTAAAATACAAGTGGACAAAATACAAGTATATAAAATACAAGTGTACAAAATACAAGTGTTTAAAATACAAGTGTATAAAATACAAGTGTATAAAATACAAGTGTATAAAAATGTACTATAAATGGACAAATTTAGATGCAAAACCACAATTAGAGAATTAAAAAAAAAAGAACAATTGCCTTTTGACCATATTTCCAACATTGAACAGAAATACTTTTTTATTAAAATAAAAAATAATTAAAATATTTATATTTCAGAAATATGCACAAAAAAGTATTTGTGTAAGTACTGCAGGAAGATCTCAGGATGTAGTTTAAAAAAATTAAAAGAATTTTAATTAGTTGCACTTAGAGAGCATGAAAAAAAGAATTTTCTTTTATAATAAAGAAGTAAATAAAAACCAAGTTCTTATTAGTAGTGACTGAAAAGAATTTTCTTAACTATATTTTCAGAAGAGACTCTCAATTTATGAATTGCATTCATCTTAAATTCTCATCACGAACAGTACAAACGGGAAAGATTCTTTCATTGATGAAAAGAGTCCTGGCCCTCGCAGCAGTTTAAAAGGTCAATAAAGCTCTATGAAAAATTCATCCATGAAAAATTTAATTAATCGTAGAAGAAGTTGAGCAAACTTCTTAACTCCTCTATAAAAGACTTTTTTTGCGAAACCATGTTAAAAAGGTCTTCCGAATGTACATTGAGACTGAATAAATACAACTTTTATCAAAAAATGTATATATAAAAGTCTGGAATGTGTATATTTTTAGAGAGTGAAAAAAAGAATTTAATTAGTTTGGTTATATTCACAAAGCATTCCAGTCTCCTCGATAGATACATTCCCGACGTAAATTGCATGTTCAGTTTATCTTCGACAATCGAATCCCATCAGCTCCGTCACTTGGGTTTACACGAATTCACCATTAAGCTAATCCGGCATTCCCGTAGCAGTTGCAATAGTGGCTAATCGTCTTGATTCTAGATTAAATCATTATTAATGACAACCGATAATCACAATAAAATTTCAAAGTCTGCAAATTTTATTGCATTCTCGATTTTTCATTATCTGGAATTTTCTTCTGTGCATGAAAAAAACTAATCATAGATTTGCAATAGAGTGATTAATCAATTTCCTGTTCTGCTTATTCTAAATAGTTGTTATAGATGACAATAGTTCTTATGTTACCAAAGTAGGTATTGATAAAATAGCTCATAATAAAGTTGAGAAAATACCGACTCGTGTCAGATTATAAGAAAATAAATTGTAAATGAATTAATTGAATTATAATTCAATCGAATTAATTTAACCTAGGAAAGAGCACATTGAAAGAAACTTTTTGTGTGAAAGTAAAAATACATTAATTTAAGTACAAGTTATACTTAAGCATAGAATCAATCCTGTATAGTATATAATTGTATTACTGCGATTCAAGATTACATTGTTACATTCTCGCATAAATTTAGTAATTCTTTTATTTAATTGAGAAATATAATTCTTATGTAAATAATTAGATTTCGTTCAAGAGATAATAGTTTCAACTTATTTTTATTAACTGTAGAAGAAAACGATTTTTCCTTTAACAAAATTTTTTACATAGATAACTGAAATTTCAGGCACGAATGAATGAAAATTTGGACTTTTCAAAAAGCGCCATCTGAACTGAGTGCGCGCGTGTGCAAAGAAAGAAAATAGTTTGCACGTTGTCGTCTCCCATGAACGCAAAGTTTTTTTCGTGTTATGTAATAAAAATAATAAAAGAACGGTTCATCGATAATAAAATTCGGTATGTTTACTTTAATATTACAGTGTGCAAAAAATATTTGGCTGACGAAAGTGTGGTGCTCCCATTGTAGAGACAGGGGCGAAACCGAAAATGTGTTTACAAATAGAATTTTTTATAACAATGTCCTATCGTTTTCAAGTTTACGCAGGAATTGTAGGACAGTTTATCAATCTGAACTATCAACATGCAAAAAATTGAGTTGTGAATTTAAATTTAATTTTGAAACTTGTAGAATAAAATTTTATTATTTTATCATTTATTTAACTTTTGATTTAAAAACTATTCAATTCTATTTTATTTATTTATGAACTATATGTGATATTGAGGGGATATTCCTTGAGGACTTAAAATTTTGAATAATATAAACTTTTAATAATTTTGTTTAGTAATCAAAAGAGAATAGGAAAAAATAGGTAAAATAATATATCTTTTAATTAAAATCGTTCTGTTCTATTATTAATTCTTTAATATTAAGTAATTGATTAAGTAATAAAGATAGATAAAGAACAAAAATTATTAAAAAATTTTAATTTTTGAATAATTTTCTTTTAATATTAAAAGAATATCCCCTTAATATCACGGCGATATCCCCTCAGTATCACAGGAATATCTTCTCAATATCACAGAAATGTCCCTTTAACATTACTGGAATGTCAAGACGGAATATCCCCATGAAACGGACATTTTGTTATTCCTTTGATACCACAGGAATATTCCCAGTAAATTTTAAATGAATACTTATTCATCGTCAATAATGAACAATTTTAACAGTTGGCTTATTATTAATTAATGCACAATTGATAGTTAAATGACCAGAGTCTAAATTGAAGACGCAATAAGACCTGTAAAATGAATATCTCCAATTCATAGACTAAATGGTTTTAAGAAATATAATTCCCCGTTGATATTGAAACATACTTAAAAATAAGTAGACCTGATTTTCGTTCATTTCATAGATTAGACGAATTAATTAGGATAAAATCTAATATACAATTAATATGTCACCTTAAAAAAGAAATAATAACATTACAGTAGAATGTTGTGAATTATGTAAAGAATGAATAATCTAAAATTAATTTATGGGGAATCACTCCGTGATCAGTTGGCCCTCTGCGTTCTGTGACAGATGCGTCAACTTCCGAGGTCCTCGTCCTATTCCCCGGGCAACGTGGACGTCGCATCAATCCTCTTTGCAGCAATACGATAACGACCACGGCAAACGGAAGCTCTGGCCTCAGGTCCGCCTTGCCAGGGTGGTAGTACCTGATATTGGCCCCTGGTCTAGAGATACAAACCAAAAAAGAAGATGGATACGAAGAGAAATCAAGGAAACGAGTTTACGTGGCAGAGGGGGATACCCCAGTAACGGCGGCTGTGAGTGAGCAAGCGGGCTCCTAGGCGTCGAGATCCAATGACCGCAGTGCTCCGAGGGTGGACCTCTTGTCCCCTGGAGCATCCAATGCATCAAGGGAAGAAAAGCGACCGTTTTTAAAGCCTCCTCTGTTGTTGGTGGAGGACATGGCGCTGTCTAGATCAGCTAGTTTGAACAGTCTTGGCAGCGTGACAAGCGGAAAAAGCGTTACCAGTTCAAAAGCATCTTCAGCAACATTTCACATGAGGATTTTGTCAGCTGCAAGAGACATCGTGATGAATCCTTGCAGTTGAGAGCACAGGAGCTGTCTTACGTCAAAATGATGCAAACATAATTAGAGAAGATGAACGCAGCATGTAAGAAATAGCCAAATGTCAACCAAAGACGGTTTAAAGAAATTTGAATCTTACTTGCTTGACCTTGAGAAGAAGCATCAGGAAGCTGACAAGGTAGACGAGAAACACTACTGGTGTCTAGATTATGCAGAGGACTCCTATAAGTACAGGAAGAAGAAAAGAAATCTGAAAGCAGCCGACACCATATTAGACAAGTTGTGATGGTCACAAGGAAAGGAGAAAGGAGACCCCTTAGTAGCCCTGAGGAGGAATCAAGATAGAACAGGAAGGAGGAGTCGTATGCTGCTAGGGTAAAGGCATCCCAGGAGAAAAAGAAGAAAAAAGCGAAAAAAAAGCCAAAACAAAGGAAAACACAACCCCGGATCAACCGCGAGCATTTATAATGCTCATTTGGGTTTCTAAGGGACAGACATACGTGTCTGTACTTGGAAAACTCCGAATGAAGTTGATCTGGAGTTGTGCCAGACCGAAGTTATAGGGGTAGGCCCACTCAAAAAGGCGATCTCCTCCTGAGGTTAGGCGGAGACTTAAACAGGGAGGCGTTTACCGCAAAGGTAACGGAGATAGTTGGCATTATAGTGACTGTCCAAGTGCCGGATGACCAGAAGGTTGCACTGGAAATCCGAGATTTAGACAGTCTTACAGAAGAAAAAGAGGTTGTCTCTGCTCTGAAGCGTATTCTAGAGGCACCGAGGATTAACAGGATGGTGTAGCTTCTCCCCGCAAATCGAAGGGGAATCATGTTGGCTGTGACCGTGGCACGACGAGAAACAGCAATTCTGGAGTGCCTTGGCCACGTCAAGGTTGGCTTCATGAGTTGCTGTGTAAGGAGGAGAGTTACGGTGACCAGGTGCCACAGATGATTTCAGGCACAAATCTGTGCAGTGCAAGGGGGTGGACAGATCATCCGCCTGTTTTAAGTGCGGAGAAACTGTCCGCACCCTCGCCAACTGCAAAAAAGATCCTTGTTGCTTCTTGTGCAGCGCGAAGGAAGATCAGGCCTGCGACCACGTCTCGGGCAGTGGAAAGTGTACCGTTTTCCGGAAGGCTCTGGAAGCGGCGAAGAGGGAAGAGGCGCTTAGGCCCAGATAGGGTAAAGTGAGGAATCCTTGGACTTTCTCGAGGTGTCACAGAAGATTGTACTTTGTGTCCTGGATCCTCGGGCAAGAAAAATATTGCAACAATTCTTCTACGACAACAAAATTACAAATTTTAGACTTGTTCCTCTCAATAGTCTTGGAACTCATCACATTCTCTACTCCAATACTGGAATCACAGATTTGCAGGCATCTTTAAAAAGCAAAGTTCCAAATGTACAAGAAGGTACATCAAGCAGAGGAGACGAGATGCTCACAAGAATGGAAGCCTTCAACCGGAGACTAGCAAGGAATAGAGATTTAAAGAGACAATTAAAAAATCTTAGAAAACGTAAAAGGAAGGGTGACAACTCTTTGGATCTACCAATTCAGCAGATGGCTACCGAGTACAAAAAACTCCAGAAGATGGAAGAAATCCATATTGAGGAGTGTACACTTGTACATAATGAGTTGCTTTGGATGAAATTTTTCAATTTTTTGAAAATTGAACGAGGAGCAAAGTTGGGCAAATTCTCTGATAGTATTTCAACAAATGGAGTAGATGTCTCTGTAATTTATGATGTTCCCAGGCGAAATGAAAATAATAAGGATTGCAGGACCGAAGAAACCCCAGACATCAGCTATCAGAGATTTGTCGGCTTTGATCCAGGAAAAGGACTAGCTCTGGCCGGAATTATCAGGGAGGGTGACTGCCAACCCAATAATAATAACAAAAGCAAGGACAGAAAGACAAAGATTACCAGCTGGTCCATAAGGTACGATCTAAAAAACTACAAGCGACGTAAAAAAATGAACAACAACAACAGACTCAGATTGGTAAAGTATCGGCATAAATTAATGGCTGCATTCCAAGAATCTTTTCAAAAGAAAGAAATTGTGAAACTGAAATGGGCGAAAAACATTGATGAACAGCGACAAATCGACAATTTGGTTAATTTCAACGTTGGTGATGCTTTGTCGCCTTGGGTCCACCCAAAATTTAATACTTTACAAAAGGATACGTCGGTACTCCGCTCAAACGGATCGCAAAACGATTAAAGGATCGCGCCCTTCAAGAGAAACATCTTAAGGTCATCAAAGTCGATGAATATTGCACTACAGTTTTGTGCAGTACTTGTAACAAGCGTTTGAATGTCTCTCGAAGTCCACATACACGGAGAAGAAAATAAGGTTATGGTTACTTGAGACACAAGTAGAAACAGATTGTGTGACTCAAGTAACGGAACTCAAGTCAACGCAACTTAATTCTCAGGTAGTAGTTACCCGGCAGTCATAAGAACTCTACCCGTGAGTCAGCTGATTCTACCGTAGATCCAAGTTGCAACCGCATGAGACCTATGTTGCTCTGACTTGAGAGCCGATACTTGAGTCACCCAGGCAGTTTCTACCGGCGCCTCAAGTGACTATAGCCCTATTTTCTTCTCCGTGTAGATATGCGTTCTGCCCGAATGTCACATCATCTGGGAGAAGGACATCAACGCTGGTCGCAACATTTTAAATATCGGACTTGTTTTGGAAGGTCTTATGGAACGCTCTGTTATGTCTATACCGAACAATTTTCGAGCATTTCACCCTCCCGAAACTTCAGGTGAGCAATATCGTCTTTTTCAAAAAGATTGCTTTTTTATTAATATAAATAATCATTTTATTTTCTCTTTACAGAAGATAACATTCTAGGAGATATCCTACTTTTGAAAAACAATACCCATCCTGGAATATGCGTAATTATAGCTCTCGAGAATAAGTGTGCAATTATTCAGGAAATAAATGATTTCGATAGTGTTCGAGAATGCCGACCAGGCACGAGAGAAGGGCTTATTTGGTGCGAATGAAAATCGCAATCTCAAACTTGATTTGTGATTTTATTTACTCGCGACACTTTCAATTGTGTATTTATTAATTTTAAGGTTCATTGGGAGATAATTAATGTCATAATATATTTGGGTGTATTAATCAAACAAATTATTGCTTCAAATTAAAGAAGCAAAGGTTTTTAATATCTTTGTATCAAATTAACATTTATTTAAATCAAACAAAAAAGTTGCTTTTTCGATTTTTTCAATTATGCGAGCAATTATGTATGTTTTTTTTCAATTATCTTATCAATACAATACTGCAAATTTAATGTATTATATGCTTTTAGAACTATATAACGTCAAATTCTAAAAACACTACAATTTTTATGAGTATTTTTTCAGTGCAATAAAAGCCTAACCTCTAATATATAAATTAATGTACGCATGAATGAAAATTCATTTACAAGTGCTGGAAGTTTTTTCCATGCATGTGCATTAAAATTAATACACACTTACATTAATTTTCATTCACGTATTATTTAAATTTCATTTACGTATAATTTAAATTTCATATACGTGCGTGGATAAAACTTTTAATATATTTGCATTAAAATTCATCTATAATTTTTTACGGTGTAGAGAAATTAACTGCAAATCAAGCAACCTGTTCGTTGTGCCTGTAATGGTGATGTCCATATGGAGTTTTTCGAACTAAAGGACGAAGTACCGTTTGCACCATACTTTATAAATACCCGTTCATGTTTCCATGCATTATACAATACACGAAATGTAAAGAATCTTAATAAGGTTACTTCAATTTAATATTACAACTTTTTTCTCTTTAACGCTCCATTTACAGTCAGTATATTTCGCTTTGTCAAGATTACTTTGCATTATCAGTTAGCTTTCAATTAGCGAATAAAAAGATTTTGCAAAACCGTTATACTACAGAGAAAATAGATTTATCAAGTTAGTTCAAGTTTAATGAAACGAGGACAAAATGTATCATTCCAGCAATCTTTGCAGAATATTATAATAGTGCACATATTTAAACATATATTCACGGCAAAAGGAAGCAAAAACAAAAATTTTAAAAATGCAAAGGATAAAACAAAAAAAATAATCATCTATTAATTTTCATATACGTTCGCAATAAATGATCAAACTTAAAGTTGAGTGTATTCGTAAAATCAGAATTGATTAAACAATGCTTCCCTATGAGGAAGCAAAATGATATGTTGAAAAACACATTTCAATTATGATTTATTAAATACGATATTGATATGTAACACATAATTTCAATGTTATTAAAAGATTGCATAATCATTTGTAAAAACCATAAAAAAGGTCTTTTCAAAATAAAGGATTATTCTTTACAATAAAAGAGCATTCTTTTATTCTTTACCATAAAAGATTAATACTTACAATAAAAAATTACTCTCAAGAATGAAAGATTATCGTAGAGACTGGCGAACGATTGTTAAATTGAATTAGCAAAGTAAAATTTTCAAAAACCAGCAGAAAGTAAATTAAACTGTACTGTAATAAAAGTTTAACGTCTTCATTAAATGTTAACCATTATTCACAGATATTGAATAAATCATAAACAGGTTTAGTTGTGGAGTAAAATTTAGTTTCTTAACAGATGTGCATAAACGTTACGGCCCTGAATTCAGCAAGCTCTGGAGAAGTGCAAGCTGTGCACAATACTTGAGAGTTAATCCTCGGTCTTCCTTGTAAGATAGCAGCTTAGCTTGGCATAAGCTGCATTGTGCCAAGGCGTTATATGGCCACTATACAAGGCTTTGATCCTATTATTTTGGACCATCAAAAGAGGCTAAAGGCAAAAGAAAAATAGGAAAGAGATTTTCGGTGGTACTTGTTGATGACACGTTGTGGTTACCGCGAGTATTTATCAAATAAACTCTAAAATTTCACTCCAGCTCCAACAAATTGGTTCACGTTAATCGATAAAACCCCGCAGTTTCTAAAAAGACTTTTGTAATGAAATTATTAATAAACGAAATTGTCGATTATTATTATTAATTAATAATTAATTCCAATAAAGCAAAGAATTCAAATAATTTACATAAATATTATGTAATATGTCAATAATTATATAAATTATAAATAAACGATGTAAAGTCATAGAAACATGAAATTTGTAACAAATAACTACAAATAAATTTTACAACTAAAATGCTTGCCAGTTTTATAAAAGTGTAAAATAAATTGATAAATGTAAATTTGTGGGTCAAGTTTCTTGGTGTCAAAGGTTGTCTCTTTTGTGGGAGAATACTTAAGAACAATACTATACTTAAAAAAACCATAATTTATTATACAAGCATTCTTCATCTTGCAAATAATAAGCTTCAAGAGATTACGAACGTATTTGAAAATTAATAGATGTATATAAATCAAGTAGATGGAAGAAAAATCTCAGAGACAACATTCATCCTGTGAGCGCATTACGAGAACATAAAATTAGAGGAAAAGACATTCTTGAAGATGACAGAGATGCAAAGGGATATATCTTGAATGTCCTGATAGCCCTAGGGTAAAATTTACCTTAGCGGACTTTCCCTGCACACCATTTTTTTCTTTTTATGTTATCTCAACTGGAACATAACTTTTTTTCTTCATGACGAGAAAATCTCATCTGGATTGCAATCTACAAAAAGTTTATGTATTACCGTAGCACAAACAGCTCGAGATGACATTTTTTAGAGCAAGAATTTACCAAGAAATATTTAACAAGAATTATTTACATAAGAACTATTGTTAATTTGTTAAACTAAACTAAACTATTTTTAAACTATTGTAATTGCAAATGCGTACAAAAATATCTTTGTCAAAAATTATAGATTTTCAATATTTCATGAGAGTTATTAATATTTCATGATACATTCAAACATTAAACGGGGGAAATCTGTTAGCATCAAACAGCAAAAAGAAAGCTGAAAAGAAAAAAAAGAAAAAAGTAAGAAAAATAAATTATTTAATACGTAATGATTGAATTTTTTATCCTGATTTAAAAAGTTTGCTTTTCTGGCTTATTTCGTCACCTTTCTTGCTAGATTTTTCTAGAAGATTCAGAGAAAGTTTTAGTAATCAAGAAACATCAAAAAAGTTTTTCCATTTAAGCGATTCCCATAAGTCATGTAGCGAAGATTAATCGAATCTGTGAAAAACTTTTATGTAATTCAACGAATCGGAAGCTTTGACAAACAAAGATATTGTCGTGCATTTATATAATAATTCATAAAAGTTTACAAAGAACATTCAAGAATAATAGACTAAAAGCAGAACTTTGAGAAAGAGCAAAACACAAAAAAAGACAAAGCAAAATACAGTCCAAAAATAATTCAGAAAAATCATTACTTTTTTGATGAATAACTATAAAGGAGCTAAAGAAAGAAATTATTTTTCTCCGTCTCCTGTTTGTGACTTTTACTAAAAGCACTTTTTGATTTGATACATTTAAAAAAATAGTTTATAAACAAACATTATATCTACTTTTTAATAATCAATTTAAATTGTCTTTTTTCATGATTGTTTGTCTGTGTATATCTGCGGTATATGTGTGAACTATACCCATTTGTTCTAATTGGTGATGAATGTTGGCAATGCGACGTGATGAAATATGAACGGCCGCGAATATCTTTTTTTCGAAATGTGTTGGAACATGCTATCGACAACTGGCACGTAGAGTGTAATTCATAGTCGTCATGTATTTGAATTTGAAAACGAAAAACGATGACCAAACGGAAAATTCATATCGTTGTCAACAAGAATTTTTCTTTCAAATATTTCAATCATGAAAGAAATATTTTTTGTAAATCCATGATATTGAAGTTACGTTTTTTAATAGCTTCATGCATTTAACATCACACATACCAAGATAATAGTTTTTTGTATATAAAGTGCAAAAAAAGATTTTCTCTGAACGTTTTCTCTACATAAAACTGTTTCTTATTCTGTATACAGAATAATTGTATCTCTGCAACAGTTAAAACTTTATCTATGTGAAACTTTTCGCAGGTCCAGATAAATCTTCTTTTTTTTCCTGTGAATAAATTAAAGTTTTAACATCAAGAATATAAAAAATTTTCGCCATTAGAGACAAAAAATTGAAAAGATACAAACATGCAAATAAACTCAGATGCAATCTCAACAAAAATTGTCATACATCAGAAAAATAATGTTTTAAGTCAATATCATTAAAAGACGTTAAAAATAGTAAAAAGAAGTAAAAGACATTAAAATAAAAATAAATAAATAAAAAATAAACAGCCTTTTTATATTTTTTATATAAAATAAAAAGGAATATATAATCGATTCTCCCGTTTATGATTCGTAAAATAAGAAAAGGATTGTTTAAAAGTTTTTCGATTAGTTTTCGTTTTTATTTCAATTGATCTAAAATTTATGTTGGAATTATCGGACGCCCAGGGAGAAAGAGGATGCTGGCGATTTATTTGCTTGATTCGTGGAGGGGATAAGCCAAGAGGGTAGAGAAAATTCTGTCGAGAGGTAAAATGGAAAAAGGTGGGAGAGTCGATATCGCTAACTAGAATTCCATTAGCATTTCATCCAATAAATTGCGAAACGCTATCCCGTTTTTCCATCTGGCACCACAGCTGACGTGTTTCCCCGCGAGTTTTGCCAGATACTTTTGCCTCTCTTTGTTCAGGTCTTTAGCCTCCACTTCCGTCGGCAAGGACTTCCATCTTATAAAACTCTGTCGTTTTCAAGGATACAGTCACAGAAGGGTGCCAAGTTCGATGCTGCAACGTAAACGTTTCTCTTCACGGAGCAACGCGTTTTCACGATTTCCTTTTCCGCTCGAAAACGATTCTCCGTCTCTCATTCAGAGCCCTGCTTCCGGGGATTTATTCATGACTTTGAAAGAATTTGTCGTACACTGCAATTTATGTTAATCTCTTGCAATAAAAAAAAAACTGATACTTTCAAGTTTTTCTTCTTTGGTTACAGGTTTTGATCAGAAGTTACTTTAAAGTAAGTTAGAAACTTTAATTTTCACTCTTTTACTTTCATTGCAAATATTTTCTTAAACTGTGATTTATGCCAAAAGCATGTATTACGAAAAATGAAGTTTTTCCCAAGTCAAATAGTCACATAAAAATATCTGTCATAATTATGCAGCGCAGAAAAATGTTAATAAATTCATAGATGAATGCTTGAGCACCATATTTGAATATATTTTTGAAATTTTGCGAAATAGAGAAAGAGTAGAAAAATTAGGCAATTGCGTTAGTATTAAATGAACGCGAATATCAACTTTTTAATGATACATTAACTATATTCGAGCAACACCTTGAGAAAAAAATACAATTACTATTATCATTAATATACCTTGAAAGTTTAGTGAGAATACAAACTACATATAGTTAGAGGTGATATTTATACATTAGTCTTTGTTTAAATTATGCATTCATAGAAGAGGACAGTAGCGTGACTATACAAGTGTATTTATATGTGTATTTATGTGTATGTATATGTGTATGTATATGTATATGTGTATGTGTATGTATATGTGTATGTACGTGTATGTATATGTGCATGCATATGTACGCATATGTATATTGTCAAGTGTTAAAACACACTTGAGAAAGGTGCAAGAAAAATCGCATAATGCGATAAAAGAATGAATCATTCTTAATTACATATGCCTCAAACTTTTAATAAGCCGCTTTGTCTTAAAGAATTAAAACTTGGAAGCACTGTTGTAAAGAAGACATCAATTTTTCTATTTCTCATAGTTAAAAAGATGTAGCAACTATTATTATAGAAGTAGAAACCTTATTATAGAAGCTATAAACTTCACTTTTATAAAAATCTATCATTTTAAAAATAAACTCTCACGGCAATTAAAAGATAAAACTCTACAACATAAAATTACAACCAAAAAGAACTTGATAATTATAATTATGAATTTATCAAAAAGGACTTGATTTTAAAAAATAGCATATACAATACAATAAATAATGTTCTGATACAATGGATGCTGTTTTTTTAACATTTGCAGATTCTACAAATGTTAAAATAATTTCTCAACCATGTAACAAAACGGCAAGACTGATAATTTCAACGTAACATCTACTTAAAAACTTACAAACACAATCACAAATTAAATTCTGTTTGAAGTTATGTTGTTCAAAGGCAATTTTAAAGAGAGATGGATTTTTGGATAAAATTGTCAGTAACAGAATTAACTTCAAAGGGTAAATTTTACAAAAGAACTTTGAAATGAAGATATAATATTTCTGCTCAATACGAGATGTTTCAATATATGCATAACAAAACAATATGTTTAAGAATAATTTGCCTAGTAAATGCTTGAGGTTATTTTGTTACATGATTTTACAAGAATAATAGATATACGTGTCTTTGTAAACCAAAAGCTTAGAAAGTCTTTGTCATTAGTACTTAATTGCATGATTGAATTTTCTTTAGTCATTGCACATTTTCTCTGTATAAACACTGAATTGAATTAAGCATTGAGAGAAACGACTTTCATTTCCTATTTTATTCACTAGTGCACTCTTAATGATATTAACACACTACAGAAAGTGTTTAAAAGTTCAATATTAGCTTTAAGTAATCATAAAAAATAGAATGTCATAAAATGATCGAAGAAAAATTAGATGAAGAATATCGTTCTTCATCTAATTTTTCTTCATCTAATAAAAAGAAAGCACACAGAAAAAAGAAAGTCTTAATCCGTTTAAATTTTGTTGTTTAAAATAAAATTAAGTCATAGTAACGAGAATTTATCCCTCGGTGAATCGAATACGTAAAATAGAAGACTTTCTGCTTTTTTAAAATTAAGTCTATTATTCTTTTTTAAATTAAGTCAGTTTTTGGTCTTGAAATCAGTCCAAATTAACTTATGTATAAGTGGTTCCAGCCTCCTCGTCATTTAATGTTTATTAATTATTTTTCTCCTCGTCATTTAATTTACTTTTTGCAATCCAATTTTAAGAATGAAGTTTGTAACTTTAATTCAGAGAATAAGAGAAATGTGGACACATTTTCGGAATATCGGTTGGTTAGGCATGGTGTAAGTGTATACTAAGCAGTTTCACGCATAGCTATGGGGAGCAAA
The DNA here is from genome assembly GCA_011057455.1 of Ganaspis sp. Gsp50. NCBI lineage: Eukaryota > Metazoa > Arthropoda > Insecta > Hymenoptera > Figitidae > Ganaspis > Ganaspis sp. Gsp50. Next base: position 25,733 of record WNHD01002354.1, on the reverse strand, counting down.
TTCGTGGCTTATATTAAGCGAGACAGTGCACTCAAGTGCATCGTGATCCGTAATCGATGCACCGACATACTCTGGCATGGTGGCTTTCATACATCAGACATAGTGTACATGCCATCAAAAACCCTCGTCGAAGATCACGAACGATCAATCTCTGAAGCTCTGTCAGCAACGTACAGGAAATCGCTGCAAGGCTATTCTCATGAAAACTTATTGTTAGTACAACTATCCAACAAGAAAGCAACATCTTCCTCGAATTGGATAATAAGGTAAAACCCGTCTCGATGACCTTACTTCAACTACCAACCACCAAGCAAGTCTTCTTCAACTCAAGATGCTAACTTCCTATATACAGGCAAGAGTAGCAAAATTACTTAAATTGAAATCTGCAAATAATATAAAGTATTAAAGTGCTCCTCTTATTTTCTCCATTTTAGATTTTTCCTGAGAAGAATAATTTTCTCCTTCAGAAACAAATCGACTTCTGCTATTTAATCGACGCTGATTAAATGTAATTTCAAAATGTACGGTTTGAAAAATTTGTCTGAAGAAACGGAATCTCTAATTTGAAGCGAATTACAAAAAATGCTTAACATTATTCATTTTTTCCACGTCCAGTGTACATGACAAAATTAATGAAACCTTTAATAACCGGAATCCAAAGTAACAGAGGAATGTTAATTGCAGGTTTGTTGAAAATTTTTTATTACTTTAGGCACAGTTGCTTTTGAATATATAATGATTTTCTGACGTAAGATTGATGAAAATATTTAAAGTTGAAAATATATATAGAATATACTGTAAATGATAAGAATAATATGAAAATATTGTTCGAATATAATACAGGTAGTATTGCTATTGTATAGTAATATTATTATAGTAGTACTGCTATTGTAGTAATATTATTATAGTAGTATTGCTATTGTAGTAAATATTATTATAGTAGTATTGCTATTGTAGTAATATTATTATAGTAGTAATGCTATTGTAGTAATATTATGATAGTAGCATTATAATGTAAAAATAATAATACAATAATAAAAGTTTGTAATGACTAGCACAAGAGTTACTTAATATCAGTAATAGTTCTGAATAATAAAGAAGTTAGCAGCTGGTTGTTATTATATTGTAGCAAGAGTTATTGCACAATTTGTACATGATCAATGAATATGTAATTACATATTTCTGTCTAGGAAGGTAAATCTTGAACTGATTTATACACTTTCAATGTTTCTGTTTTCACTAAGGTTTCCAGAGTAAAGACATACACTCTATGACGTAATTACACACGTAATCTAGGTCTTTTACAACATGCTTAGAGCATTGCCATGGTCGGCCATTCACATGGCAATGCTAAGGCTCAGCAATGAACCTACAATGCGTGAATGTAAAAGCTAATGACTCGTGTTATATTCCAAAGCACATCTTCACTTTATCTTGCAATTCATATTAATGCCTCAGAAAGCACATCACTTCCAATTTCTCATTCACGATGTTGCAAAATTTACCCCAGTTATTATACAATAATTTCACCCTATAGCAATGCTATTAAATCTAATCAAGATGTAACTACTGTTTATTAATATGCATGTCTAATAAAATCATCTAATTTAGATACGATCATCTTTAGATTTTTATTGAATACAAGTTCTTCGGAGAAAAGTATTAAGTTTCATTATTCATACATTAATTAAAAGTATCAAATTGATATAAAAAATACCAAATTGATGAAGATTTTATTTTATATACATGTACGGATTTTATGCTCAATTTGATACTTTTTGGTATCAAGTTGATACTTTCAAAAAAACTGTATACATTACGTGTGCTACATTCAAAGAAATTAAAATGATTAAAAATAAAAAAGTAAATAAAAAAGTAAAAAAAAAGTAAATAATAAACAAAAATAATATTAAACAATAATATAAATAACATTGTTTCAATTTGTAGAGGACATTAAACTGGTGATGTGCCCTTTTACCCATATAGATATACATAGTGTTAATGATAATATACTTAAAGCCTTGTCAACAGTTTGCATTTCGGAACATTAAAGAGTCTAATCCGATTTCCGTAGCAGATAAGCTAGCAATTGATTGTTAGTAACGTGTCACACTGCCAAGAGTATCGTTAATGTGACAAGTGTGACGATCACCAGCTTTATTCGATAGGACCTTAATTAATCTAGTAGGTGCTTCATAATATGAGAAATGTAGACTCCGAACCGGATCGAAGAAAGGTCAATAGCCTCGAGAGTGTTGCCGTGGCCCCACGAACTGGTTTCGTAAAGGCCAAGATCTGGATCGTGGCCTTCATTCGCGCATTGCTCCAAGTCAGGGAAAGAATTAATAGGGTTATTATTAACAGCAATTTGACAAAGGTTAACATTTCACTCCAGAACTTAGCGAGTATTAAAACGATTTTTGATTCAATCCCACAGTGCAATATCAAAAGTTCCAACAACGGAAGTCACAAATTACACTGTAAAAGTGTCTCAAAATTAAATACAATGTTTCGTGCTATTGAAATGGGTACACAAAACACCTCAATTTTTTTAAAAGTGTGGACAAAACTTCTCACATTGAGACACTTGTTCTTACTGTGTAAACACTGTAAGAAATCTCGTCAATTTATGAGCAAGTTTGTTCAGAAAATAACAATTGTTTGTATACTTCACTTTGTCGCAAGATGAAAAAATTATCTATAAAAAATGTTAATTGGTATTTTATTATGAAATTCCCTAAACGCTGCTTGAGTTGAATATTCATGATTCAATAATTACTGTTTTTTAAATAAAACAATAATACATAATAATAAAACAGTTTTTTTTAATACAAAATTGCAGAATTATTGTTAGTGACTATTAATAATATTATTATAAATAATAATACAACAGTTTTTTTTTAATACAAAATTGCAAAATTATTGTTGGTGACTATTAATAATAAGTTTTCCGTTTTTTTTCAATCGCAGATATATATTTTCGTTTTCAACAAAACTTTAAAGTTTTGTTTTTTAATACTTTAAACTTTAGTAGTTTTCTTTTCCAGGAATTTAATATTACATCTACAAAATGCACAAACAAGAACAAAATGAATAATATACGAAGGAAAATAAATGAATAATATACGAAGGAAAATAAATGAAATATGATCTAAAAGGTAATTAACAGTAGTATATCGAAAAAGTGTAAATACTCCATGTTTCCGGCTTCTGAGTATATTTTAGAAAACAAATGCTATTCTCGTTTTAAATAATAAATTAACATTGACTGAACTCATACGTATTTCCGCAGTGTGTTGAAATATAGTACTATCATATTAATTAACTATATTTTATTTCTAGCGAGATGAAAGAATCCTTTCAAAGAAATAAAAGTTTCAACAATTGTTGAAATGTATAACGAAAACTTGTTATGCGTGGAATAAAAGAAACAAACTATTCCTCTTTTATACACGAAAAAATCTGGCACGAAAATAGATATGTTTGTGGTTTAGAATTCTATAGATGTGGATCTAGACTGTCATTTAAAAAAGTCACGAATACGTTTTTGAACTAACTTTTCACGACTCATTCATTTCATTCATAGTTTTTCACAAAAATTAACTTTCGCAAAAACTAACACAAATTTAACTAAACAAACTTGAATATATTAAACTTGGAGCAAATGTAGTGCAAGGCTATTTCAACGTTTTCCATAAAATGCTTTATACAATGTAATTTAAATTCGTCGATCGTTTTGAACTCGTGGCAAATGATAGCACTTCCTTTCTGCCTGGTCTCTCACAATCAACTTCGATTTCATTTTTCATTGCATCAAAATGCTATTTTTGGTCTGGCCACTCACTCTCCTGTTCGATATTCTACCTTTTTATTCATCACTTTATATATCATGGTTGATTCTGCCACCGTAAATATAGACTTTCCTGAAAGGAAAGGATGCATAAAATTTGTTTAGCTAAAAATATTGCCAAATAAATTCGGAAATGAAGAAAATTATATTGCAGTGCTTGTATATAATTTGTGATAATTAAAAAGTACCTAATGCTTTTTTAAATGTGCTATTTATGAAGAAACTGTTGCTCGACATTTTCTGGGACATTGGCAAGTTTATTTAGACTTCTGCTTCTCGTTTCTGATCTGATGTTAACTGAATTGTTTTAGTGCAAATGCTGTAAATCTCATATGCTGTTTCACGCTCTAGTTGATAATGAATTATGCAAATCCAGGCGCTTGACATCCGGCAATGAATTTCGAAAATCGGTGGTGTATGTTACCATGGCAAAAGCCGGAGAAGAGAGCACCAAATTGCCATTAAAAAAGTTGTCTGTTACACGTCGTGATGTATTGCAAATGCACTTTGCGAGCCCTATCCGATTTCACGAATTAGCGAGTATCCGTAAATCACTTTAAATTCTTCATATTTACTCTGTGCTAACTTCTCTTTCTCGTCTCCGGCTTTTTAACTATTTGATTCAGTTTTTCATTTCTATTTCATTAATGAAATTCTAACGTTTATTTCTAAATAGAATAAAATTAAACTAATTTATGTAGTTAATTAATTTAAAAAAATTTATTTCATTAATTTATTTCAAAATATAAAAGCTTAATATAAAAGCTAAAATATAAAGCTTTTATAAATGAAACTCTGAAGAAAGTTGAATGTTTGTATTTTTCTTTTTTGAACTTACTATTATCGCATATACTATTATCTTTTGACACCACAGGTCAAAAACTCTCTAAAATATTGAAATTGAAATTGGTGAACGTCGCTTTTCACGAATGCCAATTTAGTGCAAAATGATATAGGTACGATTTTGTTATCGTGCTTTAAATGATATATTTTATGAAATTCGTTTGACAAGTTTCAGCTTATTTTAAACCCTCTTCAAGCGTCTAATAAGAGCACACATACTTGCGTGTTTGACTAAAATCGAGACTAAAATACTATCATTGTAGTAAAATGTTCGAGAGGCTTATACGGAACGATAAGTCGACTTTTCGCTAACAATCTGCAGATCCTCTTCTCGTGGTCTTGCCTAAAATATCCAAAAAGAACCAAAAGAGTTTCCCATTACATAATCCAACCAACGTTTCCGGAATGCTTCAAGAGTTGGGAGCAGGATGCGGAAAGGAGATGAAAAAAGTTGTCTTTAAGAAAGAAAATGTGAAAGGAGTCGAAAGAAGTAAGAACGAAGGAATAGCAGTTAAGAAGTTTCTTTGGTTTTTTATTTTCATTATTTCAGGGAAGCTTACCACTCCAAATGGTAATCCACTTAGGATCTCTACCATTAAAATGCGTTCGCTATGAATAAAGGCAAGATTACGCAGAGCACAAGTCTTTCTGATTTTTCTCATTCAAAATAACATCTTTTTCCACTGATCTTGCAAGAGAGAAAACATGTATGGGGAAAATATTAGTATATATGAGAATTAAGGAATGCGACGTACGACCTTGAACATTATAAAAGAGGCAAAAGAACAAGTCTGAGGAATTTAAACTTTCACAAGACACCCACGTGAAGTGACCTTCGTTGCCTGCCTCACGTGATACCACCATGCCAACATATACGTATCCTGATACTGAGAAAGTAAATTTCATAGTTGAGAATTTCACATTGAAAAGTTGAGCATTAGTTTTAATGTCTACTGAAATGCACTTTTTTCTCTTTTCATTCATCGAATATGAGGGCCAATTTCGCATAATGTAAAATTCAATGTTTTAATCCCAGAGAAGATGCTGGTGTTGATTCTACTTGAATCGAAATTGCTGAGCACACGGAAAGAAGAAAAAGATTCTTTTTGTTGCCATTTCAACTTAAGATAGGAAAATCACACAGATAGTGCTTCATCGAATAGAGTTCCTTTTTTTGTAAAGCTCATAAATCGCTTTCAATTAACCCTTCACTTCTCACTGTGCAATTAAGAATTATCGGTTAGAACTCTAATGCAATCCAGTTATAAAAAAATGTTGAAATATCGACATACTCGACAAAAAGAATACTTTAGCAATTTAGAAACATTGAATTTTAACCAATTACTGATTTGAACAATCTATGTAGGTATAGAAATTGTATTCAATTAAATTTTCGTTTAATTAAAGTCTCGTAATTGTAGGACCGTAAAATTGTCATTTTATATTTGGCAATAAATCCATCATATTTAAATAATCTCCATATTGAAATTTTTAAATAATAATCACTGCTTTGGCAAGAGTTAAACAAAAACTTTTCGGAATTGAAAATGAAATGTAAATTAATTGAAAATAAAATTTTGTACAATGTACATTGATGGAAGCTTAATTATCATGAATTTGAAACAATTGAAATTTGACCCAATGAAACGTATAATTAATTTAAATTCTAAAATAATCATTTTGAGAAAAAATGTGTAAAGTTTGAATCATATTATAGAAAAGTCATGATGAATTAAAGTAGTTGCGTAGGGTTTTTTAAAATTAGAGGGTTTTCTTCTTTTTATCATTTGAAAAAATTAAATTAGTACACAGAAAAAAATAAGTGTTCGATTTGATGCAAATAGTTTTAGAAAAGTACTTGCATTCGTGTTAAAACCAGAAATGAACTGAAAATCAATATA